>CM068584.1:19666899-19939399 GCA_035048485.1 Pteria penguin
CAACACGAAATAAATAAATTATTGTTTTAGATTTTATAGGGTAATTTTTATGTTTTTTGTTTATTTGGCTTCATTTTTGGGAAGTATTAAGCAATTTGTATAAACAGTTTGATTTCAACTTACCTACACAATTTTCGTCTATTTCTGTAAACCCATAACAGCACACATTGGTACTAGAACGAAAACATAATGGACTAAATCAGTATCAACTACACAGCCGTATTCATTTTAAGCTTCCACAATTAAAGTATTTATGTAAAATTATGTTTATCCAATGTTTTTATTTCATGTCAAAGCGTTAAATCGTTCATTGGCAGATGAAAGCAATATATTTGATTAGAATTTTCTTAACAAATTACTAATCTTGCTCTAGACATCTTTGAAAATACTTTATAGAGGTTGTTAAACAGTGTGAAAATTATTTCAGTCTTACCCAGGAAGTTTACATCCTGTAGCAATGTCCGAATGTAATATTAAAAACAATGTATGGACAGAGCCAACTACATACATAGCCGATACACAACAATAGTTTGTCAGGCAACTGTATTTAAACGAAAGTACAAAGACACAGCATATGCTTGTTATAAAGTATTTCCTCATGTTCCGATTCGTTCGTACGACACACAGTTGTTTGATATAAGGGAAACTGCTCATTCTAGTTCACGAAGCGTTTAAGGAAAACTTTCAGTCAGTCTAAGCATTATATTCATATTATATTTATACGTAAGATTGAAGTTTATATGATTAGTTTTATTGTATGATTGTAAAGATACACATTATTACATATGAAAAGACTTAATTTCTTTTCATTAACAATTATTTCTTCTTAGAAATTAATTTAAAACTCATTTGAAATTTAATGACTAGGATACAGACACTTGCTTGATCTGATAATAAGGTACACACTATATATGTATAACCAAAATGGTTTTGGTTACAGTCGATGCTTTAGTTTTCGCAAATAATAAATTCGGCGAATTTGCTGTTTTGCATCAAATCGCGAGAATGTAAAATTGCGAGCTCGCACCGTCTGCGAATTCCATTTCGCGTTCTCGCTCTGATTCTGGTATTTGCATAACAATTCAGCAAACCATAGTTATACGTCTCCGTCATCGACGTATTTCATATATTACTTTACAAAATTATTGATTAACAGCAGTCAGGTAGGTAACGTCATAACTGTAAGGTTATGCAATTTTCCACGCTGAATTAATGGTCAATGTACACCTTCGCGAGGAATTAAAATCCACGAGGGTCTACTCGCGAAATTACGCGGATATAAAATTCTCACTTTTATTTAGCAATCTACAGTACACAAAGTCGTAGTTTTGGAATTTATTGTGACGATGATTGTCACTGAACTAGGACCGAGGTTGATAGTGCGTAATGAGACTGCGGTGCCGTAGTTCCTGTATGATCTTGAATAAGTTCGAAAACACGAGAAGTATAAATTTTCCAAGATTTATTTTGGCGAGTTGGATATTGTCAGTCTGACGTTGATTCAAAACTCAATTATGCAATGTGTGATCAAGATTTTTATAACAAAAGTATAAACGAAGTGTTTGCTTAAGAGATTTTGACAAGTGATAATTGCGTAATAGATAATTAAGGTATTGCATTGACAAAACGTTCCTTAGTTTTTGAGACTAAGTGTCAATTAAATATAGAAAGCGGTTATTACTGCCAAAGATAAAATAGCTCTGAGTTAATAGACCGAAAAAAAAAAAATGGAATTATAGCACTTGCAAAGAAATAAGTTTATCACAAAGAATATTGAAATAAAACAAAAAGAGTTAGATGTCACATTTTTATATATATGTATAGCCTAGGCACAAGGTTTGCAAAACTTTCCTTGTCCCAAAAGACAAACATTTTTCGAGGCAAAGGAAATGCTTTGTCTTGAGGTGGCAACGTAATGACTACAATCCAAGCGCCTTAATATCACCGTTTTATTATGCGGATGCAAATAAAAACCAGATAAATTGATGTTAATAAATGACTAAAGCAATAATAGCACTGTTCAAGTATTATTCTGCAGCGCATTTTCAGTATTTCTGTATTGACCAGAAATATATACTTAAAATTAACTTTGAAAAAGAAATGTAAAGTATCCTAAAACAAAGGAGTATCACCCTAATGCTGACCTCTAACCTTAAATGGGTTCTTTAGCCGTTACTTTTGGTATTTTGATAATGAGTTTGCCCTTCAAATAGTTATACTGTCGAATTCCACAATTTAATAGTTGAGCAACACTGGAAATACATAAGTTGTCGAAATGCGGATATGGTGCACCTAATTGATAAAGGTATGTATAATCTGATATCTATCATTGAATAAATAGCAAAACCATATATTATAATAGGGGATGTTGTCACTGGTATATATCTGATATGCCATTTGCCAAAACCCAATGATTTCCTTATTGTCTTATTTCTATACACTACAAAAGAGAAAACACATCATTTTGTCACTTTATAGAAGTTGGAACACCAGCACATGTTCTGCCTACGTACTTCTTTACCCGGAGTGTCTGTTTTCGGGGAGTTTGCGCTGTCCTCTATGTGTTACACCTGAGGCTGCAAGATCCCTTCATTATTACTGCGGAGCTAACATTCAAGATGACACACCATAAAGAGTTTGTAATATAAATATATATACTAATATAATGTCTTTGTAAATAAATTTTGAATATACTCATTTCATTTTCACTTAGTCATTTACAGATTAACAGTGCAATAAAAATGTATGGTTTGTATAACATTACAAATGATTAATATCCTTGATTCTGTTCCTTCAAATATATTCCACAATGCGCACTTTGCCTATTACGAATATTGTCACTGGTCCAACTGCAATTCAGAATAGAAAGAATATACACTATTTGCAGGTGATAAAAGCATGTTGTAATTTAAAGTTATATATATGAATGAGGACGTTGATGATAGAAAGAAAAAAGAGGAGTTACTGGCTCAGTTATGTGGCAGAAGTCACCATGGAGCTATACAATCCATAATATCAATAATATACTAGCACATATAACACATTACAAAAATATTTGATCATAGTACAATCACGATACCGACTTAGGACGGTCATTTAATTTGACAAAGCCAAACAAATGGTGTGGTTAATCGGTTTACGGGCCCACCTTCCCATTCACTGATAGGAATATTTTATAATATACCTTAGAAGTTTATTTCACGTAAATGATGACAGCTTACCTAATTGTTAATTGTATCACCTTTTATCTAAGTTTTGCTTTTTATTCGAGTTTGCAACTGAACTATTCCGCCAACGGAATTCACATATCCAAACACTGAGCATCACTGAAGAGACATAAGTTGTCCTAATGCGCATAAGATGCACAAAAGACATACACGTATATATGTACTGATTTTTATTATTTATTGCAATCCTTTTAACTTTACATCACTGCAATTTGAATACTACTCACAGTTTCTGTTGATATTGTTTTTAATGCAGTGTCTTATGTTCATATTGTTTATATATTTAACAGCTGTTAATATAATTTGGTAACCTTTTAATTTATTTTCACATTATTTTAAAGCACATCTTGCTATCATCACGATAAAAACACATCCTTTGGTGTGTGCTATGGACGGTATAGGCAGCTTCGATATCATGTAGCGCCATGGATGTTGCTAAGATAGAAACATGTACATGGATAATATTCTGGATTAAAGTGTTATACATGTATTTCCGGAAAAAAAAACCATGATTGGTTTATTCGTGAATATTATAATAAATTCATTTGACTTTTTCCGACTAATATATAATGACAACAACAAGATGATAAAAGACTTCAGTAAGGACTTATGTTTATGCTGATTTAAGATCTTCATGAATGATGATTATAACTTAATTATCATTAAGTGATGTCGTGACAATTGTGATCGTTTATTGTACTCTAAGAATTCCACATATGCTTTTAGAATTAATAACTTTTCCAGAATTTCCTCTACATTTATAAATATGTTTGTATGGGTGACCTAACTATCTAATTTGTACTTCATACGTGAAAAACGTAGTACCAGCATATGAAACATCGATATACGAGAAATACTGGTTTTATCGTGCCATGTATCTATCTGTGTGTTATGATTTGTAGTACAGTGAATACGGGACACCGTGACAGGATGTTTATTTGGCTTATGATTGTACTACTTAGTATTCTGATTGTAATTTGTAGCGGCGTTGTGTGGCGGTTGACCTATAACGTACATCCGGAGGAAGCAGGCAGTGAGACTACTGTTGCACATGTCATAAAGAAATACAAAATGCAAAAGAAGGAATACGGATCTAAACTTCGCACGATTTCTAACACGTTATCTTTCAAACGTAATTTGCCGCCAAATGCGTCGGAGTTGCCGCGGAAATTAAATCATCGCAAATTATTTCGCAGGTCGGAAGTAGGGCGATACGTTGCACAGCGTCGACCATCAGTTATAGAAGAAGAAACAACAGATGGAGGTCCGAACAGAGAAATAATGCGACGGAAGTCTTGTTTCCCTCATGTTCCAAGAAAATTGTCACATGATGGGCGTGATGAGTCTGAATCATGTAGCGAACTGATTTCAGGACCGAAGCGAAATGCATCATTCGTATCAAGTCTTCCACCACTTATTGAGATCACAGACGCGGATGTAGAAACACAAGAATGCGATAAGGAGGAAAGTACCGAACCTACAAACATTCCGAATGGTATGTTAAAAAGACGCATGAGTAGACGTAGATCGTCTATTTCCCTCATAGGAAGAGGTCAGTCACGACGTATGAGTGTGCTAAGAAATGAACCCATCGGAATCCCCGGTATACCGGAGAAGACGACTGTACGACAATCTACTCGTAAATCGTCATCCTCTATAATGTCAGATGAACCTGTTCCACAGAGGAAAGAAAAAGGCTTGACTGCCAATCTAACGGAGTTTAAAAACGTGTTCGGACCGATGGCGCACGAGATTTTGATGAAAAGGCATAAAGAGTACGGACCTATTTACCAGTTTTCTGCCCTGGGACAGAAGATTGTATTTTTGTTTAATATCGATGATATAGAAGAAATGAAGAAAGCGGAGGGAAGATGTCCTAGGCATATCGATTTCAAACATCTCAGATTATACAGAGAAAAGAAATGCTACCCTCAAGGATTGCTAATAAGGTATGGAGAATCTTCTTACCTGTTGTCGGTGACCTTAACATTTTAGGTAAATATTTGAGGTAAATAGTTTCCTAATCATATAAATTCATATTAAAGAAGAAAAAAAAGGAGTTGCTGGCTGAGTTATGTGGCAGAAGTCACCATGGAGCTATACCATACATGTACATGAATATTAATAATATACTAGTACATATAACATATTACAAAAATAACACAAAAACACATTACAAAAACACATTACAAAAACATATAAGAAAAAGATTGTTTGGTTGGTACATATGTACGAAAATAATGAAAGATGAAATATATTTGAGTATATACCTAAATTTATTTTGATCGAAATAAAATCTTAAATGACATGTATAATAAAACTAAGGAGTATTACCCTCGTCAATAGCTCATTTAATCAATGGGGTTTTTTGTTCTTCAATTTAGGTCATTTGAAATAAGTTTACTCTACAAATACTTTAGACATCAATTTCCGCCTTGAGCATTCCTGAAATAAAGAGAATAGTCCAAATGTGCATGTGTTGAATAGCTTTAATATCGCTATGCATTTATATAAAACTAGCTTATGAAATTGCACAAGACAAATGCTAAATCGATCAACATCTATTGTAGTCATGGTGATGATTGGCGGAAACAAAGACGCATGCTGGGAAAACTAATGTGTAATTCAGTGACTATAGCACAGTATATACCTGCCGTAGATGAGGTACAAAGTTCTATTTGCATTATTTTACTGAAGATTGATTTATTGATTAATTGATTCTTGTTGCACAATCACGACACATGAAGATTATTGCATTTGTATTGTAACGGTATCATCTTAATGCACAAATAGAATTATGCAACTGACTTAACAGAGGTCAGTTTATAAAAATAAATTAACAAGTTGAAACCATCGCTTAAAAAGGTGGCGATAAAAGAAAGAAATATTACTAACTCAATCGTATGACAGAAGTCACCACGGAAATATACAGTATTTAATGTAATGATGTGAAAAACACATAAGGACATAACAAAAATATTCGATTATATTGTACTTACGATACCGACTTAGACGGTCATTTCATATGTCGATAGTCAATTAATTGGTGTGGTTAACCTGTTTACGGGCCAACATTCCCACTCACCGCAACAGTAGAATAATCGAAGGACACACATTTGAATATATAAATAAGAAGCAAATATATTATATTCTTGACTTTATTCCTCAGAATAACAGATAATATTATGCAATACATATATGTATTATTTTCGTAAAATTCAATTATACTTTATTTGTAAAACCTGTAATGATGAAAAAATTAACATGGTTGCAATCATTTCGTCGAATGTTGTTTTTTTTTCAATATCAGCCGCTCACCTTTCTGTGGTCTACAACATTTCTGTTTCTAGGGATATATAAGGCGAGCAATTAGAAGATACTTTTTGAATATATTCTATTAAACCCAATTTACAAAAATGTTATCAGTTCTATAAAGGATCTATTCTTAGCATATGCGGTTCATATTTTACATTTTTGTCTTATTTATTACATATGCAGTATGAAACTCTTACATATTATCTTTGCCAAGGATTTTGACTTGAGTGTTATTACATTGTTGTCTAGATCTGGCACTTTCAGTAACGATTGACTCGGTATTCATCTTTTGCGTTCAGTGTCTAAGTTATCAAGCGATGTCCGTGTGTATGTTTTAGACATTGATATTAGCAAACGGTAGATTCCTACTCTTCCCGGTCTCACCTCTGGTTTTCAAGGATCCATATATGTTCACCGTGAGTGTTGAGTGTAACAATGACATCACATCAGATACTTTCGTGCTTCACTTTAAGTTACAGCTTCAGACTTTAATATTGTGTCATTGTCGTCTCTTCTTTTGATAGGTTGCTTCTGCTATTGTAGACCATTTGCACGACACTCATAAAGATATTTTCCTTCCAGAATCAGCGACCGGCAGATATGCAATCGAAGGTATTTATTCTCATGATTTGACAGGACAACTTTTACATAATGCTGACTATATTTGATGTAGTATTGCATAAGTGAAATTATAATCATTTAAAAGATATAAACACTACACGTAAAGTATTTAGTGGCGGAGAATTATACAATTTGTTTGATTGGGTAAAGCCAATTACAAGGTGGAAAAGTATAAAGAGCTTTGCGATCCAGTATGCATAACAAAATAACATAATATAATAAGTAATCACGGACATATGAAGAATGTGGGATGGGGTAGTAAGCATCCCCTGCCGTGACACGCTCCCTGCGAATCTGTAGCCTTCATTAACCAATTCATGGTATTATTAGCTATCACGGTAATATCAGTGAGAATTGCTTTCTATTCCAGCCTTTGGCAGAATTGTATACGGCCACAGTATGGGATGTATCATCTCTACGGTACAAAATGATATGACAAAATTTGTAGAAATAGCAAGGTATTTGATAATTGTTCTGTATTCCATGCTGCTCTCGCAAATGTGGTTAAATTTTTTATTGACATTCTTTTCACTTTTCCTGTGTTAATTACAATCGTGCTATAACTTCTGCGTGCGTTTGTTTTGTTTCTTTACAGACGTACCTTCTGTATCATCAATGACGTGAAGCGTAATGTAAATAAAATGGATGTAATATTTAAAGTATTCGATGCCCCCACATTTTTCAAATGAGAACTCATGCATAAAATGAAAGAGTCATACATGTACTTTTCATTTTATACAATCAATATTTCCTGTTTATGCGATTGTATTGTATTGCCATCTATAACATATTCAGAAGTGTGATGTTTATACATATTATCGTACGGAGAATCATGTACTTATATATTTTCCTAGACATCAGACGCATTAGGTGAGAAGTTATACTAAATTACAATGCCAACAAAAAGCCGTATGCCTTCAAGGTCGATGAAAACCTATAGGTTGAATTCTTTGCATTTTTCGTAGTTGTAACGGCATACATGATTTTTTTGCAACAGAACAAGAAAGCTGTCCTGATTGAGAAAAAAGACTCAAGAAATATAGTTAATGAAAGACAACAGAAGTAAAGATATTGGCTTCCTGTTTAATGTTGTCCTTTTAATTTCATATTTGTTCCAAATAATTAACAAATAATTGATCAAATAAGAAATAAAATAGTAAATAATTAATAAATAATTGGGTTTTGTTAGCAAAAGAATAATTGATTTCAATACGTAGATAATCAGTATGATTTTATTATTATCATCTTTAAGACAGAATTTCGATGATGCCAAGAAACTGCTGGTTGTACCCACATGGTTAATGCCGCTACATCCAGCTTGGAAAAGGCACAACGAACGTTGGAATTTCCTCTTAAAAACAAGTAAGATCAAATGTCTTTAAATCATGGAAACTTATTCTTGGATATGTACTGATGTAAAGCCGCCATGGCAGCTTTTACTAAAATTGGAGGATTAACCAAGTGGGGGATGTAAGTAAGCATCTCCTGCTGGGCACGATACACCTGCCAATAATATTCAATATATACAGCTTACATAAAAACATGTTAATTTGTCAAACTGTATGTTTGACTATAATTAAAATTAGTTAATAAGTTACATCATAAGTTAAACTTAATCCAGATGCTAGCCATAACGTCACAAAATAATAAAATAAGAAAAAATATATATATTAATGGTTCACCATATAATGATTGATTGATTGATTATTGTTTTGCTTCACTCAAGGATTATTTCACAACATTGTGATAGCACCTACATGATGCATTGCATAGAAATTTATAGTTTTGTAACGGACCCTCAAAAAACAGTGAGGAATCTTTTACGTGTCACGCCTACCGCGACACAGGGACCATGATTTTTACTGGGGAAAGACAGGACATTGGTGAACCCATGGAGTCTTACCCGGACCACCTAGTCACGAATCGAGCACCTTGTCCACAGGGCTACATCGACTTCTCCATATAATGAATACAATTAAAAGACACAAACACTGTACACATTATTTGTGGTTATTAACATTAAAATTTGTACACTATGGCTATTATAAAACACTTTCAACAGTGAGAGACGTTTGATGTTAAATCTTAATCCGAGTGTTCTTTTTGTAACTATGTCTTTTTGTCACTTTGTCTTTTCAAAAAGCCTTTCCCAAATAAAAGGATGATTAAGGATCATGGGCTAAAGGTTGTGTAAATTAGTTACATGATCACCGATAGTAAATGTGACACCAACGTTCTCACGCCACCTACTCGTCTTTGCTGGATCCCAGATCGAATCCTGAATCCTGAAGTCCTGACAGTGTAGTAACTGGAGGTCTAAAAGTCTTGCTTATGTATTCACTGAAGGTTGGTCATTTTGGACGTCGGGTTAGATAACTAAATAAATGCCGGCCAATATGGAAGTCCGGATTGTGTATACAATGAAAATCGGTCATTTTGGAAGTCCCGATTGTGTATTTACAAAAGGTTGGTCATTTTAGAAGTCCTGATTGTGTGTACACGGACGGTCAGTCATGTTGGGGCTCATGTTAATGTATTTACTGAGGGTCGGCCAATTTGGAAGTCCTGATTATGTATACAGGGAAGGTCGGTCATTTTGGAAGCCCTTATTGTGTGTATACACTGAAGGTCAGTCATCTTAAAAAATCCTGACTGTGTATATACGGAAGGTCGGTCATTTTGGAGCTCATGTTAATGTATTCACTTAAGGCCGGCCAATATCGAAGTATTGATTGTCTGTACACTGAAGGTCCGTCATTTTTGAAGTGCTGAGTGGGTATTCACTGCATGGAGGTCGGTCATTTTGGAAATCCTGCTAGTGTATTCACTGAATGTCGGTATTGTTGGAAGTCCTGATTGTGTATTCACTGAAGGTCGGTCATTTTGGAGGTCATACATATAATATGTTCACTGAAATTCGGTCATTTCTACCATCACTTTGTATTTAATCATTACCAAACTATGGCTACCACTGGTTTAATGTTATGTGACTGACATTTTGTGTAAATTTCATCAACACTTTTCTGGTGTGTGCAGTGTTCAACTATTTTTGTGTCGTCCAAACGTGTTGGATACTGATAGCAACCAAAACATCACTCCCACCCACTAGGTCCCTATCCACATATCCGGCTTCTAGGAGTCAATAAATGTCAACCGTGATGTATTATGTTGTCCTAGTGAAACGACATCAATAATGTTCCTTATTGTACATTGAAGAATGTTCAAAGAAAAAGGGAAAAAAGACATCTAATTTAACTGTATGAGAAGGGATGCCGCATTCGAAGCATACAAAAATAAAAACAATAAAAAATATTTTTAAAAATTTTCTAACAAATTGTAATAATTTGGTTCAAATGGAAACAGTGAAAAAAATATTTTCAATTATTAAATTTGTTCATTATTTATAGCTATGAACAATATAGAGAAGTTTCGAACGAGTCAGTGCTTCTTGAACCGATGTATGCTAAATGAAGTACTAGAAAATGAGGAGATGGCAGATGGGGAAATATTCATCAATTTCACAGACCTCATGCTCGCCAGTATCGACACGGTAGGAGGTTATGTTTTTAATGTTCTAACAAGAATGAAATATGGCCTTGAAAGGCAAAATAAGAAATTTAACAGGTTTCCAATATTATTTAGAAATAGTGCTGTATGTTTAATGTTTATAGAAATACAAAGACTATCATAATTTTTAATTCCTGGCATATAGTTATATAATATCGAAATGTTTTAGAATTGAAACCTGAAAATTAACACTTCCATTTATAAAAAAAAATTATATATAAGAGTTGAAGATATAAATTTATCTATATGATATTGGTATTTTGGGATATAAAAAAGTTGCACGGTTGTACAATGCTTATAGACGATTATTTAAAAAAGCAGCTGAATATTGTTCATTAGACAAGATGCAAGGGAATATGAAATACACACATTATATATGGTTTCTGTGACGTTAACTTGCCCTTCTTATGAAATCTTAAAAGATTTATTTTTCACTCGTCTTGCATGTTGCAAATCGGGATAATAAGCAAAACATTAATTGTTTTCTCCACAAAACAAAAGTGTTTACGATGAAAAGTGTCCATACTTACTCTAAGATACTCACACTGTGATCTTATATAAGTCTTCTGCAGTTTAAATTTCATTTGCTTATATTTTACAGACTTCGACCCTTTTACAATGGTGTCTTTACGAAATTGGACGGAATGCGTATGCACAGGAGGAAATATATACGGAGATTGAGAAGGTTCAAGACACGTTCAACAACCCTATCGATATTGCTCAAAATATGCCATATCTACGGGGAATTGTAAAAGAAACTTTAAGGTGTGGCCCTAAATCATTATTACATTAAAAATGTGAGGGATTCAGGTTTACGTTTGAAATACTACGTCGACGTCAAAAACATATTTATATATAGAAAGATATCCATCAGTGGTTTTTCTATTAACATAATTATTTTGTTGTGTTTTGGGGGGTTGGTAGTTTTTCATCGCTTTGTTTTGTTTTTCTTTCCTTTTGTTTTTCTTCCGTTCTTACCTTTTTTGTTTGTTTTTGCTTTAGTAATTATTCTTTCTTTCTTGTTCTCAAACCCTCCCCCCCCTTCATTTATTTATTTATTTATTTATTTATTTATTTTTTGTTTGTTTGTTTGTTTGTTTTTTTTTTTGATTTTGTAAAATAAATGTAAAATATTGATTGATAAATATCCAGTGAAATACGAGAACCACTGATATTCAATCAAGCAACAGATGAAAAAACTGTAGAGACGACGAGATGACAATATTCTAAGTACAAAAGTGACAAATATTATATCACATTTGAATGATTAAAAAAGATGATATCAAGTGCTCCCGTGTGGAAAGTGGCACATGCCATTTATGAATACACAAACATTTTTGTTTCATATCTAAACCAGATGATCTTGGTATACAAATAGTTTTTATGTGCAACGTATAAACAAAAATGAAACAATCAACCAATAAGCGTTAAACATATTGTACACATTTTCTTTTTATTGAAAGACTGCACCCCGTTGGATTTATGACTAGCAGAATTATTGATAAGGACATGTATGTGCGAAGTCATGTCATTCCTGCGAAGGTAAGCCAAAGTTTTAGAGAATGAATTAGCATGTTTAGTTTTCAAAATAATCAACGTTTATGTCTCTTTTTGTGTTTTTTTTTTCGTTTGCATGAGATCTGTATCAGGTAGACTAATATTCAGAAAGTTGTGTAATGATGTAAAAGACTTGAAAATGATAAATAAATGAAAAAAAGGGAAAATCGCAATCCGCCAAACTAAATCTAAGACACAAAATCACAAGAAGAAAAACCGCTCATATCAATACACCTGGAAATCAGAGAAGGGCGTAGATTCTCAGAAGAAAGAAACATCTATCAGCCACACCCGTCTTGCATGAAAAATACACATGATATACACAATCTTCACACTGAATATGTGTGGTTGTTAACAAGGTACTGTACAGTTAAGTGTCACTGTCTCACAACACCAGAACAAGCATGGAATGACATACAAAAGACAACATCATCAAAATAGTGGAATTTCTGGCAAACAATATTTGCGAGGTGGTTTGGAGGAACAGTTTTTAGCAAATGGTTGGTATCCCCATGGGTACCAACTGCGCCATACTTTTTGCTGATATTTTCTTATATTCATAAGAAGCCGAGTTTATACAGACCTTGCTTTCAACAGGAAGATAGCATCTTGCATCTCAGTTTAATTTTACTTACAGATACATACATGATGTGTTGTCATTTAATAATCCTATCTTTAAGGATTAGCTAAAAAACATCTATCCCAAAGAACTGTATATCAACGAGACAACCGAGGGTGACAGATCTGCTTCGTACTAGGATATACTTTTATCTTTCGATGATAACGATCACTTGAACACCTCTCTGTACGGCAAACGTGACGATTTCAACTTCAACATTACAAACTTCCCTTTCCTGAGTAGCCGTATTCCTTCCTGTCCTGCCTATCGCGTTTTTGTATCTCAGCTTATAAGGTACGCCAGGGCATGTTCGAAATACAACGGTTTTGTCACAAGGGCTAATCGGCTGACATATAAGCTACTTGTTCAGGGTTATTTTACACCTGAACGTCTGAAATCGTCCTGAAGAAGGTTTACAGTCGCTACGGTGATCTCATAAGAGAATATGAGATCCTGCTTTGCAGAATGCTTCATGATGTTCTGTAGTGCGATTGAATGACTTTTAGAGAAATTCTGTTATGGTGTCACCTCCATCATCTATGTACATTCATGTGTGCATTGGGACCTTTATCGAATTTGATGTTTCCATATAACTGCTGCGACGGGTGTTGTATGCAAACAGGAGACACTCACTCTCCCCAGGCACCTGGTCTCATCCCAGATTGTTGTATTGTCCGGGTCGCAACGGTTTGCATGGGGCAATTTCAAAATTTAGCCTCCCCTATTAAACTTCGACACTAGATAACTGATCGGTACTTCTTCGTTGATTATACAAGTCGGTACATAAAGCAAACGTACAATTACGTCTCGACGAATAAAAAGATATATTTACAAATCTCTGATGTGAGACCGCCATAATGAATTAACTTTCATATTTCAGACCCATGTTGCGATGTCAATGTATGTAATGGGAAGAAACAAGAACGTGTTTCCTAACCCAGAAGAGTTCAAACCAGAAAGATGGCTGACGCCCAATAAGGAGCATGATAAGTTTTACAAAGAGGTACCTTTCGGATTTGGTCCTCGAATGTGCATAGGTAATATTAATAAAACGATATCCTATTAACCCCCCCCCCCCCCAAAAAAGAAAGAAAAAAGATAAAGAAAAGAAAAGAAATAGAAAAGAGATCTTAAACAAGTAACAGTAAGAAAAGAGATTTTAAACATGTAACAGTATTGCAGTGTTAGCTTCCTTGATATAAAATTCGTTAATGAACTGAATTATACTTGTGCATGAACGATGTCTTAGAATGTCCATCCGTCTTAGCTTCAATGAAAATCCAAAATCTCGAAGTCGGTCATCGGGGTACTTATATTATTAGTAACATCAGAATATCCGGGGGAAATTGATTGGATTGTACTATTCCAACCAGTAAATGTTTCTCTCTAACAATCCACAATAACTCCCTCGGGTATCTACGTAGAAGGATGAAGTCTCCAGATATATATAATGTCAGTGAACTCTACCTTAAAAATCTAGGTACATTTTTATACCTGGCTTCCGAAAGTGTGAAATGATTTGTACTGTTGGTCCACAACTTCGTGTTTGTTCCAAAGCCCTATATGTGATGAAGGATAAAGGAAGATGTCTTTTTCAAAGTTCCTCAAGTCAAAAGTCTTAAATCGGCTTGCTGGGAGTATAAACCATCCTAGAATGGACCTTAAGCAATATTAAATATGAAGATTGTGCAGTAAATACGGTAAATGGAAATATAGAATCATGGTATTAAATAAAAGATACCCATATTGAACATATTGTCTAGGATATTAGATATCGTAGACATGAGTTATGCTGCATATTTTATTATTTTACAGGCAAACGAATCGCTGAAGTAGAAGTGTTGTTCTTCCTGATGCATGTAAGTTATATCTGATGTAAAGAAAATAAAATTTAACCCACCTCTGGCAAAATTTTGAAATCTGATTGGCTGAAAGGGGTAACATTTTATATTGTATTCGATTAGCCATCAATCCCCACCGACCGAATATTAATTCTGATACACCCCCTGTGCGGTACCTCTGTATCATGACGTCACTTTCTATTATCAGACGAGAACCAAAACAAACATGGCGATTTGCTTCGAGCACCAAGGAAGAAACAACATGAAAAAATAGATTCAAGTGCTTGAATTAGTTTTACTGCTGTTGACTTTTGTAAATAAAATAGGCATAAATGAGATGTTTCATATACTGATTAAAAACCACTAACACATAGATAATTATGATACAGAGTTTTAAAGGATGGATACGAAAGAAATAAATGGATGAATGAATTACAAGTTCATAAAGGCCACGAGAATAATGTTTAAAAAGTTAGCAAAGCGACTTTTATTGAGACCCACAGTAGCTGATCTTTGTTCAAGTTCCTCACTGGTGCTCCCACTTAACTAAACATCTGCTTTATCCGAAATGTGGACAAGCCTCGATTTGGAGTGTAAATAAAGAGGGTGTTCTTAAATGTTTGTTGTGAGTCTAATTATACGACAAACGTATCGGTAACCCAGACTATTTATTCATCTACAGTAGGGTTGAAAGTAAATAACACAACTGATACTAATAAAATATAATTTCTATGACATTCATACATTGTTTCTTTAAATTAGTTTTGCAGAAGGTTCAAGTTCCATGTCATCAACGACGAAGAGATTTGCCACAGAGTTCATCTCTTGTTGTGTCCAGATAAGCCCATTCAGCTCCGATTAACAAAGAGAAAGTGAAAGTACATGTATAAAGACATTGTCAAGTAACGTGATTAAAATATCCGGGGGAAAAATGTTACTTTCAGTTTATATTCTTTCGCTATGGGTGATTAAAAATACAAATACAATATTTCTATGTCTGTCTTTGTCGTTAACTTAAATATAAGAGAGAAGACGAATAAGCGTTATTTCAAGATAAAACAAAAAGCAAATGTTGTAAAAAGTGTGGATGCGCGTGAGTATGTGTACGTGTGATATGAATGCGGACCAAAACAATCTTTACTTGTTATTTAAAGTAGTGGCTTTGTTTCTCTATTTGCAATGCATATTGTTTTCTCGTTATTTAAAGGAGTGATTTACTGTTGTTGTTGTTGTTGTCTTTTAATGCATATTGTTTTCTCGTTATTTTGAGAGTGTCGGTATGATTAATTTCCAGTCTTCAATATTTTATCAGTTACACTGTCATTGTTACCAGTTTTATCAATAGTGTTATCAGTTTTAATATCACTGTTATCAGTTTTATCAGTATTGTTATCAGTTTTAATACCACTGTTATCAGTTGAATCAATAGTGTTATCAGTTTTAATATCACTGTTATCAGTTTTATCAATAGTGTTATCAGTTTTAATATCACTGTTATCAGTTTTATCAATAGTGTTATCAGTTTTAATATCACTGTTATCAGTTTTAATATCACTGTTATCAGTTTTGATATCACTGTTATCAGTGTTATCATAATTGTTATCAGTGTTATCATAATTATTATCAGTTTCATCATTGTTATCATTGTATAACTATTATCATTTTATTATTTTTCTAATATTGTGTGGAATTTCTTCTTCTTACATTCTTTTTAATTTGTTTTGATTTATTTTATTCATTTAGTTATCTTCATTTGTCTTAGCTGAAGGATATCAATAATTCCTTTTTGGAGGGGAGGACAAGGGTATAAATATTAAAAATATTCTATAGTAGAAAATGACGAAGAAAAATACAATAATTCATTGCACTTCAGCGAGTTCATTCTTCACAGAAATACAAAGCTAAAACCATTCCTCTTGATAAAATACTATGCATGTATTCAAACATTTTGATAGGGAAAATTCTATACACGATTATGATACCCAACAACCGATCTTGAACCAGGCATTGTTGTTCTTCCTGAACTTTATATTTGTAAATGGCGAGTGTGTACATTGTACATTTTTATTTGTTAATAAAGAATTCTGTGTTTCAGTTATTTCAATCATTACATATTGGACTAAAAAGGTAGATTTGTGTATTAATGATCAGCATGGGATGCTTGACCAATGGCTAACGATTGGTGTGGATGATAAAAAAAATACTTGACCAACTGAAGTTGCTGACTTCACTTTGCATGCTCGATTTACAAATGTTTCACATTGTTTAGAGTTGGCTTATGGGTAACACACAGGTTTAATTACTGTATAAGGACCTTTATGGGTTTCATTGGCAGTAATATAGTTGGAGTTACTTCCCTTTGTCTGTGGTCAAGCATGATTTTTTGCCTCATATTCATACTAATTTAACTATTCTTTAAAAGAAAGTTGTTAATTTTTACATTTCATTAGAAACTTTTTACATTGTCTAATATCATTATTTGCATAAGCATTGCAAAAACACAGAAAATATCCCTAATTTGTAGAAATTACCTATATATTTTGGTTGATCTATGAACAAATATTCAATTTTATACCTCAAACATGGCTGACAACTTGTCACAAGAGAAGTAACTCCAATAAAATTTTATGCTAATGAAACCTCTTTATAGGTAATGTGTTATTGAAATAAACCTTTTTTCCAATTTTAAATGATGTAAGGGTTCTTTTACCGAACAAACCACTTTTGCCAGAATTTTCACTATGACGTTAACTCTTGGAATGTGACGTCACAGTAATATGACGCAAATGTAAGTGGCAATTTTGCATATGTCCGGTAATGCCCCTTACATCATGTATAATTGGGGAAAAGGTTATCGACAATTTATGAGTGTTTCTTTCACATATAAGAATTTTTGTCATGTAATTTTACATGTAAATCTAGTCTACTATGTTCATATTCTAATTCGGGGATCTCAATTTATTCATTTTACTTTATAAATTTGCTCCAAGTTCTTTCCTTTAACATTGACTGAGGTGGGTTCTGGGATGTGGTCAAGCTCAAGCTCTCTCTCTCTCTCTGTGTTTGCCTGTCTGTCTGTCTCTCTCTCTCTCTCTGTCTGCCCGTCTGTCTCTCTCTGAAGATTTTAACCCTGTTCTGGTAAATAAACCTTAAAATAATAAGAATGGGATGGGTATGGGGAACATTAAGTTATAAACGGCCACTGCCAAAAAGGAGGGTTTTATTTTTTAATTTACTTTACAATTTTGACTTATAAATGTCGAATGTATGCAAAACAAATGTAATTTAATGATGTATATCTATTTTCAAAAGTTTAACAAAAGTGTCATCTTAATATAAGTTTTACATGCATCCATTAACACTACTTGTATTTAATTTATACCTTTACAATTTCTAAATAATAGATACTGTTTAAAGCAAGTAAGTCCAGCCCTTAAATTACGTTTAAAAGAAAAGTACATTTATATTAATACGACTGCAATGGAAACAGTTTTAAAATTTTGTATTGTTTAATAACATGCAAGACGTGAAAGCATAGCAGAGGAGAATGGATACAGTGAGTTCAATAGTTGCCAGTTGCACTGCTGACCCGGGTCCGGTGCCATTAACTGAGAATATACTTAAGTCAAATTTTTCATTTTGATTTATTTCATTATCAAACATTCAAATAAATTTTCATGCACAATGCTTCAATTCTATTTATGGATAGAACAAAACTCAATAAAATCCAAATCCCAGTTCTTAATTCATTGATGAACAGAGGAATATGAAATTATGACTTAAGTATATTCTCAGTTTATGGCGCCGAACCCGGTAACGGATTTTAGACTTTGCATTATTGACACATTTTTACTTTCTTTGTTGTGGTCGATAACTTTATTTGTACAAATTATTCCTACAGAAAGAGATTTGCCATTTACATTTGTAAGGACAAAGCTAAAACCAGTTTATTATTTCGTAGTTCCAGTGCAGTACATGTACATTTTTGGCGCTAGATGTGCAACAAGTTGACATATGTAATGCTAATTGTCTAATCAATGACAATGTGGCAGTCTTCATCACTCTCGCACTTCACTGTCTCATGTCATCCAAACCACGCCCATTGCTATGACAGTTTCTACCTGGCCGTAGATATTGTAAGATTACCTTTACAATCAAAGTACTTGTAGTACTGATAGACGGGCTTTTAGTACCTGGTCAAGTAGCAACAATTTAAATTGGAGTTAAAATGCAGTTGATAAAAAATTCAAGGAAACAAAAAGTTACAAATTTTACTATGGAAGGACGATTCTTAAGTAATAGTGAAATGTTTATCATTGGTAAATTTGATAACCTTGTGAGACATGGCATCTTACCCTTGATCATGATGAAAACCATAGATTCATAAATGTTTTAAAAGTTACACTGCTTTATGCTCTTGAACATAAAATACGTATTAGCCACCACAAGGCTTATCAGTTTCACAATTATATCTGTCATCTCCTATTCCTATAGAAGGCAGCAGTATGACTTTTCTTCCAGATTAATTGCCTAAGTACAATTTCACTACTTGTATTGACAATCCATGCTCATTAAATTTATTTTGTTAAGCAGGAGATGCTATATATCCATGAAAAGTTCAACAGATTTCGCTTAGAAATTCAGCATATCTTTATAGTAGCCGACGGTTCGAAGATTAATGCACGAAGAAAAATTCAGTTATCGCCAGATTTAGTTAAATCTGATGAAAGAATTGAAAAAAAATATTCCAAAATTGAAAAAAAATTAGATGTTATCTCATTTACCAAAGAAGTCCGAATGAAAACCTGAAATGATACTTGGTTTATTTATCTCCATACATGAACGACATAAGAATAAAATACATCTTTATTACTATTTTGTTGGAAATGATGTCGATTCTAGAATAAAGTCGGACATGCTAATCAGCACATGGGACAATACATGTACACATGTTTTCCTTCTGCGAATCGATAAGGCAATGGGCAATACACAGCATTACTAAAGTTTATATATGACGATTGAATTAGAAACATGATTCGGTAGGCAAAAATAGACATAGGGAAACCCTTCATATATACATGTACACAAATACACACATGTATATCTCTATTTGCAGTGTTACATATAATTCGTTTATAATTTCAAGATTTGGATAAAGAATTTAAAAAGTTAAAGATTTTTACAATACAAAAATAATCACGGGGATTCATTATGATGAGAGTATGTTTACTTTGGCAGTTGTTGGGTTTTATTCCGGATTACTACGCGCAGATCGGCGATCGCTATAATCGGGTGATTGCTTACGCAATGCAGCCCGGCTAAAAATAAACCTTATTCCGGCAGACTAATCCCTTTCGCTCATTTTGAGGACGTCCTTCGAGATGCCGGTAAAACGGTGGAAAAAACTCCTAGCGTTAAGTCCCTTAATGCATTGCATGTAGCAGCCAGGGATGTCGAAAGGTTCGGATACTTTTTTAAGGTTATACGGTTTACAAACCACCAACATATGTTATATTGTCATCTATATAAGAAGTTGAATGCTACCGTGTTGGCATGACATCGAATACCTATTTTTTCAACCCCGGTATAATAATTAAACTCGGTAAATAGAATTCATCTCATTAGGATAAAGAAGAAAGTGATGTTTGACGAAAATCGTGTGGCTTCTTCGTTCTCTTCAACCTCACAACAATTCACATTGTTCAGAAATATCGTGTAGGAATTCCCCAGGTATAAAAACCGTGTGCATGAAATTCTCAGAAGTTCAAATTAACGATCACAAGTCTTAAGGCGTGAAAGCTTTATTCAGCATTTCTGTGTCGTAGCGACTGTTACTTGAATCACAAAATAACAACTTTCCATAATGTAAGTAAAGATGTTCTACACATGTAGATATCGATAATATATATATATATATATATATATATATATATATATATATATATATATATATATATATATATATATATATTTACTAGTAAATATGTGGCCAAAGGGGGGAGGGGCCTCTAAATCCGCCATATATATATATATATATATATATATATATATATATATATATATATATATATATATATATATATATATATATATATATATATATATATATATATATTTAACCGAGTTGAATTCGGGGACAAGGATTCTGAACTATAAGCATGAGTTGTATATAAACCTACATATTACACGGAGTAGAATTTCTACAAGAAATAATAATGATGATTTTTATCATAATTATCTCAATGACTACCGAACAAAATTGTATGTTATTTTAGTACATCATCTCATTGTTATTTTCTGTTTTTAAGGGAAAAACAAGTGTAGTAAGTAAACAATGAGCTTATGATTAATTTGTGTCGAATTCTGACAATGACATCTTTTAAATATGTAATAAGTAACACGTATAATTAATATCGGACCATATCAGTGGCGGATCCAGGATTTTCGAAAAAGGGGGGGGGGGGCACATGTGTATTAAAACTACTCAGCCATTTTTGGTGCAAAATCTGGATTTTTACTAGTAAATATTTGGCCAAAGGGGGGAGGGGCCTCTAAATCTGCCACTGTATAAATATATATATATATATATATATATATATATATATATATATATATATATATATATATATATATATATATATATATATATATATATATATATATATATATATATATATATATATATATATATATATATATATATATATATATATATATATATATATATATATATATATGCATACTTAACAGAGTTGAATTCGGGGACAAGGATTCTGAACTATAAGCATGAGTTTTATATAGACCTACATATTACACGGAGTAGAATTTCTAGAAGAAATAATAATGATGATTTTTATTATAATTATCTCAATGACTACCGAACAAAATTATATGTTATTTTAGTACATCATCTCATTGTTATTTTCTGTTTTTAAGGGAAAAACAAGTGTAGTAAGTAAACAATGAGCTCATGATTAATTTGTGTCGGATTCTGACAATGACATCTTTTAAATATGTAATAAGCAACACGTAAAATTAATATCGGACCATACGTACCAGTGGCGGATTTAGAGGGGGGGGCCCCCTTTTAGCCACATATTTACTAGTAAAAATCCAGATTTTGCACCAAAAAGGACCGAGTGGTTTGGCAAATACACATCCCCCTTTTCTGAAATCCTGGATCCGCCACTGTATACCTGAATTATTTTGGTGTGCCGTAATCGCATTTTGACAACTTACGTTTCTTCGGTGATGCTCAGAAAATATAAATTTTGTACGAACAAACTGATGACGAAATTGACCTGAAAATAAGAGCAGATAACCTATCCAAGGACAGAGCTATGTATGAAAGGGGGTATTCTTTATTTTTAAGAAAAATTTACAAACTTTTTCGCAGTAATTTGAAATATATATTTATGATCAGTACAGAGGTACTGAAAACTGTGTTTTGTCTGGTTTTTGCATTCCTTGCACCCAAGAAAGATGACACCAAATACAGCGAAAAGGAGAGCAAGCACTCTTTCCAGAATATATCGACCACTTTGCTTTTAATTTTCAATAGAAAATAATGATGTTGATATCAAGTCAATTCATTTATTTTGAGACATACGTCTCATCAATGTAATATATATATACAAAATGCATGGAAGGAGTATGTCATAATAAAATACTCACATACATATCATATATTTCAGATAGCATCTATAAGTCGTTTATCCAAGCACATATACACACATATACATTGTATATACATATATACACACACATACGCACATAAACATATATATATAAATCGGACAAAGCTAAGATATTTACGAAATAAGACTCTCGCGTAATTTAAATGCTTCACGCATATATTTTCCCCAAGTTGCACAAATCTTTTACGTTATTACTACTCAATAACTGGATCATTTTGACAAGTTGTGTAAAAATCCATCATAACGTTACATATTTTAATTTTTAAACATATTTAAAGATAAGACGGTGATAATATAGTTTCTGTAAGGACATCAATATTTACACCTGAAAAGGCCAATTAGCCAAAATTTTGTGAATAGAATGGGTTTTTTTATCTATATATCATCAGGTGAAACTGACCCTCTAATAAAAAATTCTATCTTTTTGTGAACATTACATATGGAAACAGATTTACATAAGCATTCTTATAACATCTTAAAAATGCAAAAATCTGGAATCTCTAATTATAATGTTAATTAGAATACAGAATTGTATTAGGAGGTCAGTTTGACCCAAATACATATATAGATATAATGTGTTTATTAGATATTAGTGCAAAGGATACATAAACCCTACCAATAATTATCATTCAGAATATCCAATAACTGTATACAGATAATCCTCCAAGTAATGCCTCTTTAATTCCACCATTGATAATGATTCGTTACGCAATTTAATATTATGGATTAATTTATGAATTAATTAGGCTCAACTTGGTATTGACATGCGGAGCTACTAGTAATAGTACTAGTATTCTTCGATATCTTAGCAACAAATAAACTAGAACTGGCATTATGAAAATTCTTAAAAGAACTCAGTTTTAAGTCAAAACTACCATCACATTTAGATTATTGATATTTTATATTTTTGCGAATTGAGCATGGTGGCTTATCTTTTTAAAAAATGAGTTATTTCATTAAGTCCATCATCAATACTGTTGACGAGGGTTTGTTGCCCGGAACATATTTGCAGTACACATACACGACCAGAATTCGAATGCGGCTGACAGTTCGGAGTCTCCTTACATTTTTACTTCGTATCTGACAGTATAAACCGAGGTCTCGTTTCACGGTGGATGTGACACACAAAATATCGCTACTGCTTCAGATGAATCCATTGTGCAGGACAAAATTATGAAACCAAGCACCGGCTAGGTGCCGCCATATAAGTGAAACGATATGTGAACAAATAAAAAGCAGCGCGCTCACCACCGGAGCAGCTGATAATGTAGCAGACTCGAGTGTCAATAGAAGCTGTAAGGGGTCCACTCAGTAAACACTATGTAGGTAGGTAAGGGTGGTCACATAAAAAATCTCTTATTCTTTCGGTTGAGACAGTTGCACAGGTCTTTTAAAAATTTCTGTCACTACTTTAGTTTAATAAGGTCAACATTAAAATATATTCTTGGTGTGTCGTAAAGCAACCCCCCCCCCAAAAAAACTCAGAAAAACACCCAAAAACACCCCCCCCCCCAGAAAAAACCAAACAAACAAAACCAAACAAACAAACAAAACCGAAAACAAATACTGATCAAAGCAAACAAAAGCTGAACAACAATAATGCATACTTACTCTTTTAAATGTTTTTCATTTGTATTGTTTTTGCTTTGTTTGTTCTTGTTGATTCGATTAACAGATTTGACCCATCAAAGTTAGATTAATTATATCAAGCTGTAGAAAAGATAAGAAAGAAGATATTCTAAACTATAACATAGTTTGTAACACCTGCTATTCATGTATATGTATACCCTTTATACAGCCAATGTATATGATTTGATATACACCACTCGACTATCATTCCTGTCCATTTCATGTAAACATTTAATAGTACTATTTTATTCCTCTATACCCAAATCGATATGACTCATGTTGTACGCTTTTTAGTTCACCTAGGCAGAAGATTTCTTGTCAGAATTTGTCGGTCTTGTCTTTATCGCTATGCACATTTTGAACCACTAAGCGAATTTCAACCAACTTTGGCACAGTGAAAATGATTCATAGCGCAACTTTCAGAGGCCACTGACTCACTTCATTCATATTCCAATTTATTGTGGTGGAAAGTTGCAACACATAGTTTAGTGTAGTATATTATGTTAAGTATTCATTGTATTAACATGAACATTTATAAATTAGGTATTTTTGTATTGAAGAAATATTTTCTTTTTATGTAGGTATGTGACATAAGATAACAGTGACGCAAACCAGTTCTATGGAAACTTTAAAATGAAAAAAAAAAGAACGAAATTTACAAACTGTGATTTATGTGTGTTTATTTAATAGAGCTTTGATTGACAATGGCTTTTTTTTTCATAAAATGTACAAATATAAATATGACAACATGGGAGGAGATGGTCTCTGTTTTATAACGTTCTATATGTGTTTCTCTATCATATAATTTCCCTTTACAAGTGGATTCTCTTACTGGATTGAGTATGATTCTTTTATCTTATCTCCGAAACCTCACGCGGAATTTGTTTTCTTTTCCTTTTTTCCCTTCATCATGAAGAATAAGGCAAATCAATAGGAAATGCCATTTTATTCTCCGTCCTTGATCTTGACATATGTTTCCAGCTTTAGTATAATACCAGTTGTATTTTTGCAAAGTGTAGCACTGAGTTTGGCCATGAGCATTTCTATCTTTACGTCATGTATGTACATGTGTCTAAGGTGAACTGAGTGTGATTCTATCTGACAAAACCTATACTGTGTCAAAGAATATCACCTCGTCCAATTATAACGTCAGTTTACCGGGTGCATTGTGTATATACTCATTAATTAAGTTATATACCATACAATACATCAAAAGCTACACCAATGTTATCCATCACATTGTGAACACTTCTCTTATACACGCATGGTGAGGAACAATTTATCAAATATCTGCACTCAATTTATTCTGCCTCATTCTCTGTCTTCTCTCATTCGCTCTTTCATATATATTTTTGTTTGCTTATTTGTTTCCTTTAATTTTCCTTTCTTTTCCTTTTGTTATTTAGTATGATTTTTCTAGTTTGTAATTTCTACTGTTAGTTTGTTGATGTCATATTTTAGATATGATATGGTTTCCACGTTACTGTTGTTTGTTTGTTTGTTTGATTATTGTTTTACGTCACTCCACGATTATTTCACGTATATGGTGACGGCATCTGCCTGATGCATTGCATACAAATTTAGACCTTTGCAACGGACCCACCCGAAGCAGTGAGGGATCTTTTACGTGCCACGCCTACCGTGACACGGGACCTCGGTTTTTACTGTCTCATCCGAAAGACAGAACACCGGTGTGCCCCGGGCGGGAGTCGAACCCGCGACCTCTTGATCACGAGCCGAGCACCGTTACTGTTGAACTTAGTGGTAAAATTGCCATACATTATCACTTCTTATATAATTTCATACTTTAGCTTGAAGAAATACTTTGAATACGTCAGCAATGTTAATAAAACGTGGGCTGAATGCATCCATGATAATTTTGAATAATTCTCTTCATGCATCAATCATGTGTTTAGCCGAGAGTTTATACCAAACGTGAAATATTGCTTAGTTTTCTCACTCAACACATCTTGACCTTACCATGCAATTGTAAGAGAAGCCAATATCCCAAACAAGTTCATTAAAGTCCTCCCACAATGTCAATTCTACCGCGTGCTCCTTCGCAATTTCCTGTGAAACAAACACGTTCTCTCATTGGCCGTTTGTCATTACGTCGTGTATAAAATGTCGATAATGTGTTTACATCGGTCTCTAAATTCGCCGGCCGCGCTGTGATTATCTGTCATTGATTAAACACTTGAAAATCAGACACAAAATTACTACGCATCCTTACAACTTCCAACGTGCAATAGAGAGCGCGGATAAAGTCAAAGAGAGTAATTATTGAGAGTTTTCCCCTATGGCAGATCATTAGTTTCTTATTTTACTGTCGATCATTTCTCTTATTACATTGTGTAAATTAAGTTTAAGTATTATATTATCGCGACGGAGTTTGGAAGGTGAACAGTGCAAAGATCTGCTTCATCCTAAAGCATTTCATCATCTTCAAAGCGTTTTAATTCTTCGGACCCTTGAAAGTAAGTAAGTAATTAAAATATTTTCATATTATCTCATGAAAACACAGGTTTTCGACTATTATAGCGTATGTTTCGTCTTTTTGATTTTTTGAAATACCTGTACTCAGTTTTTCATTTTATTTTGGTGTTTCTCATTAGCACTTATTCTTAATTTTACAAACAATTATGTTTCCAAATATTATATACATAAAATATTATGATTATTGTGTTTTTAATAATAAATCTAAAATATGTAACCAAGATCTATTATAATATAACTTCTTACGTTACACCATAGTTACTGTTTTTTTTTTAATTGGGTGTGTGTGTGGGGTTTTTTATTTATTTATTTTTTTTTGGTTTTTTTTAACATTTTGTCGAATAATAATGTTACTATAAAATTACATATATTATAGTTTGTTGACCTCGGTGCATAGAGCTTGGTAATATCTCAATTAATGATAAACATAAAATGGTCAGATGAGTGCCGTGTTGAAAACGTGGTTTAGTAAGCAAGTGCTTGGCGACCCGGATTCCAGGATTGTGCTTCGAGGTTTGAAAATAGTTGGTAACTTTCTACTTTTTTGTCGCGAGTTGACTGAAAAAGGTCGAAAGTGACTTGCATGTAAAGACCTCATCAGCTAACCAACTAATTTTTGTGTTACATACAATACTGGTTTCAAACCTCGAGGTGTGTCACTATGTTTAGACTGATAATAAGCTCTTGTGTAATGTTGCGATATTGAAAAATGCTTGTAAATTGCCGTAACCACAACTGTATGACAGAATTACTTCTATAGTGGTATGTATTGTGCGTTAAAAAAAAACCCTTGGTCCAAACTAATATTAAAAATATACAAAAGTTGAATTAATATTTCATATCGGTAAATAATTTCATGTATATATTCCTTGGAAATTTCATATTATTTGATAAAACTGTACTGACTGTAAGAGAATGAGCTATAACCCATAACGTGAGTTTATTTAAAAATAAGTCCTCTCCACCTTAATATACCTATTACGTATAATACGTTCACTCAAGACTGGCATGAAACATAAGTAAGTTCATTTCTGTCTAGTTTCACATGGCACTATTATTATTATATTTATATTGGGAAAAAATCTGCCTGCCGTTTTATAAAAATTTAAACATATACAATGAACACACTCGAAGGAAAGGCGGATCTTTCACGCGTCGACGTTGAACATAGCGTGGGACCATGGCTTTTATTTCCTCGTACGAATGAAGACACAGACTTAATTCCGGAACCCCTCGACTACGATCAGGACGCGGAGCCCCTCGACCACGATCCACACACGCAACCGACTGAACTAATCCGGCTTTGAAATATGCATACGAGTGTTCGATTTTTAATAAATCCGTCGTGAGTTTGAAGCTCACTTGGGTCGACGTCATTGTGAGTCTACGCGTAGTAGCAGAAAAAACATAAAGCCAGAACCGGTGACTAGAATGCTCCGAAGTGGGTAAAAAGTAGGTCAATATATGAACTATGCTAGTGAAAAGCTGGAAATGAGGTTAAACAACAAAGAGTGGGTATCATTTGATCATTTGATTTTTCAGTTTTGAGGTTTTCTGATAAGGAATTTATACATGTAACACGTATATAGCACTTGTAAATAATTCATAGTGGAAACAATAACAACAACAACAATGAAGCTGACGACGAGGCCAAAGGTAAAAGTGTATGATTGAATTCCTAAGGAATTGACAGTTGTAATACCAAAATGTTAAGTTGCTTAATATCATAGATATTCCGGGTTTATTCTATGACATATTTTATTGTTTTATCTGAAAATATGTGATGCTCTCTTTCTCTCTCAAAATTTGATATGCTACCGTTATAAATTTATATATTTCGGTAAAATTCTTAAGCAAAGAAAAACAAATAAGAAAATTAAAATCTAAAACTATAGAAAATAAAAAAGTATTTTTAATAAAAAAATATTAATAATAAGTATAAAATCATAACATTTTGCTTATTTATATGTAGATTTATATCCCAGTATTTGAGAATAAAAATCCCCTCCGAAAAAAGAAAGAAAACACACCTCATCCAGAGAGAGAGAGAGAGAGAGAGAGAGAGAGAGAGAGAGAGCCAAATAATTATGATAATTAACGTCCCCCTAAACAGGAACACTCTCAAAACCATAAGATTATGAAATCTCTTTTATATACGGAAAAAGTCATTGGAATTTATAAGATCAACAGAAAGATAATTCATGTACTCTTTATGTGAAAGCGGTAGGGAGGAAGAGCATGTTTGTATGTATCAGATCATTTCAACGTTGGTCTTCTTTTTTCTTATTTTCTACTAATTTTCTCAAATACGAAGGAAAATTATAAATAATACTATACAAATAATCTTGTAATTAAAACATTCTTCAACGATTTTCTAAATTTATCTAATTATTTTTAAATACACACAGATGGAAATTACTTCACGAGCTTTTAACGAGGAAAATTTAAAAAATTTACAACATCTGCAAAGCACTTATTCTAAAGAGTCCTCGTGACTGATATCAAACGAAGTATCTTCATGAATATACATTATGTTATTCAGTTAGCGTCGGTTATTTAGAATCACATTGAGATGGAATTGTCGGTCTTAATTACCAAATACTATCAATTAACATTAGTAGTTAATTATTCAGTGAAGCGTTAGATTTAATAAGAAGCTTATGGTAATGCATTGGTTTGCTTGATTGTTGATTTCTATTAACCATCAGCTAATCAATTCGATTTCCAACCAACTCGAACCTTTTTTCTTTAACTTGCCCTGGTAATATACATAATTCAAACTTGGCGATGGATAATGCTTAGGAATTCCATTGGCCTATCAATAGACTTCCTTTTGTGTGGGTTTTAAATTCCATTCCTTATTTTGTACATCACAAAAGATTATTAGTGTACGGGTACGGAGATGCAGGAAGTCCAAAAAAAAAAATCTGTCTGTTGTAAAAGTATAAATTTTCTTTACAATGCAGGTGCCGTCATAATTTACGTGAAATAATCGTGGGGTAACGAAACACAATAATCTCTCTCTCTTTCTCTCTACGTACATACCTACCTATCTAACAAACTTTTACATGGCCATATCGCTACATGTGTCATGAACATTTGTATGGCGTCAACGTCTCACACGTGAAATACGTAATATCTTTACACTTATTTCTCTTTTTCAGAAATCATGATGACGTCATTTCACCGGATTGTCATGTTGACCGTGATGTCAGTGGCATGTGTGTACAGCCTCACGCCTACGTCAGACACTCAGAATTTTTTGGACGCATGTCATTACATGTGTACGAAGTGAGTGACCTTTGACATTATCATATTATATTGAAGCATATTTTTATTTGTTTCGAATATGAACATTATGTGTAAGCGTATTTGAATGAAAACTGCACTTCAGCCTCAGGGCAGCTCGTCGATCAGGAAGGTAGGCAAGTGAAAAATGGGCTTCATCCTCAAACGCCGAGATGACCAAGACAAGTGACTTTGCATGGGGTATACCCCTTGGGATTTATCTCAGTTTTCAGATAGTCAATTTTTCGATTTTTTATTTTACAATGGATATTGCCTAAAGTGAGGAAATAATTAAGAATATTTCATTTATGTATGCTTCTGTAGTGAATTCAAATGCTGGTATCCAAAACTTTACAATAACTTTAGTAATATATAACTGAAAATTAGCATTATCGCTTACGACAAAGCCGATGTCATAACCCATAATACATCATAATACATTCGGAATGTTTCGGATCTCTTCTCATCAAAGAATCGGGCACTATGTAAAACTCGAAGCGGACGTGTATAACTAATAATTTCTGAAGAACTCCATTTTCATACCTAAACATTGTTGATTTTTGAATTAGCGTTCCGTCTTTGCGGAACAACTGCAATCTGATAATAAACTTTTTTAAAAATCCATCTTTTATACATGTAGAACACATTCACCTAAGAGGAATCGCGGTCGAATCGTTCGGAAACTTGGGTATAGTTTATTGTATTTGAAAATATGGAAAGACCAAACTTGGAATTGACTTGAAAATCTCTAATTAACTCAATTAATTTTGTCGAATTTCGATGGCAGAGACTGAAACAGACATATATGTAATGTAAACACGTTATATCGAACTCAGCTTGCAAGAGCCGCATCACAAGTTATGTATTACTCCATATGTCAACAATACTGTCAATAACAACTACGTTCAGTGCTCTCAACGTCCAGTTTGCAATTTCTAATTTCACGTGCACACTTATTACGGTCAACAAAATGACAACGTACCGCCATGCACCATCGTGACCATGCTTTCTAGTATGTTGTTTCATCTCGCCGCGGCAAAACTGTCTGTTCAGCTGTTTTCGATGCGATGTCAGTTCTTTCATGTGTGAATCAATTTGTGTCTTATAGTTATTAATCGTGAAATTTTGAGTATATCAAAATAACAAAAATTTTCATGTTAATACAGTAATGTCAATTCGTTTCTCGACACTTCTGTCTGAACTGACAGACGCTGGGGTATTAATACTTGAAACGAGTTCACTCCAAAATGGGAAGAAGATCTATTTTATTTATCGGAGGGATTTGTAAACATGGCGCTATCCACCCTCTTAGGAGTTTGAATGCAATTTCAAATAGTAAAAACGATATTTGTGTGAAAGTGAATTAGAATGGGTATAATCGTACTGTGTTTGATTGTTTTCGACACGTAAACCGTGTTTACACCATTGAAAACCATCGTTTTGATGGCTTCGCAAGGGTGGCAGGAAAATTCCATTTCAAACGGTACGATCACGGGACACCTGTCGGAAACAATCAAAAACAGTATGTTTATCCCCTCATTCTGCTACAAAATACTTTCACAATTGAATCTGAATTTAAATTTTTGTCAAATTGAAATGGTCATACACGTGTAAAAATTAAGGGACGGATAATGAATGAGTTGCATTGTAGCACAGTAAATGAGTGTTTCTCTCATCGTAATGCAATGTAAAATACCTCGCTTAATGAAGATTCCAGTCGTCGCCTGCGCACTATTGATCGCTATACAGACATTAATCCGCCATTATCAGCAATTAATCGTAAATTAGAAAAAAGAATTAATTTCTCACCTATGCATTTGAGCGACTGACTTACGCCAACAGGATGGTAACCTGAAGTTAAATGGCGATAAATATGTAGGCAACGTGGCAATCGAGGACGAATTGACGACCGTATGATCTTACTACATCATATGTTTTAAGTCTGCAGGCGCGTAGTCAGGGGCATAGTAATGTGTACGCACCACATGGTTCCAGGGCAAAGCCGTGGATGGGGGCCCGCGGCGAAGCTCCCAGAAGCATTACTCTGACCCTTTCTTTTAAAAAGTCAAAGAAAGTTGCAAAATATACTGATTTTCATTTAGTGCAGAGGAGGACACCTCTCTCTCTCTCTACTAAAATGATTTGTACGCCTGCGCGTACTTGGCGCAAGGGTAGCTACGCGCCTGGTGTGGTGTAGATTAGATTGAGAAATCCGTCTGGTAATGGGGAGGACGTAGGTTCGATATAAGTCAGACCCATAGTGATATCGGACGTACGTCGTAGTTTTGATAATGTGTAGCATAAAGTCCTCAAAGTCTCCGACAATGGCGAAACCTAACAATTAAAATGTTAAACAATATAACAGAAAGACAGAAAGAAGAATTAAAAAAAGGAAGAAAAGAGAGAGAGAGAAAGAAAAGATTTTCAGATGGCTATTTCTGTCTGTCACACAACCCCGTATATTGGGGGCAGGCTTGGCGTTGTGGTTAAGCGCTTGGCTTGCAGTGCCGACGATCCGGATTCGATTCCCGGGTTGCGCCACTACATTTAAGAGATTGGTTACCTCCTGCTTCCCTGTCACGATATTACTGAAAAATTGTTGAAAGCGACGTAAAACACCAATCACCCAACCCAACCCCGTATATGGCGATGAAAGAACTTGTCATAATCCCAAACCCATTAATAACATTTCTAAATTCACATACATCATGGCATCTGAATAAGTGTTATGTTTTAGATTTAGGTGTAAAAAGATGGGGGTTTTAATGTTTAGCGACTAATTCAAAAGTAAAACACTTCCTTGTACCTATAAAGGTTGAATATGGCTTCAGAGATTCCCAAACAAAAGACAAAAGACAACAACCAACTGGATACATCGTGTCCTAGGTGACTGTGATAGATTGCTGAATTGTCACGGAAGTTATGGCGAGGTGTCTCGTTACACCCGCCTGCTGACGTCATAGCATAACAAAAGGTATGGTGTTGCTGTAGAGCCTGACCTTCTATACACATGATGAAAGGATAGCCTCAATGGACGCTTTGTTGTCAAAATGGTTCCATTCGTAATAAGGAACAGAAACACTGTCATCACAAGTAATTGTCCGTGAATTCCATACCGGCACATTTTCACATCGGAACACACCCAAACCTACACACAGAGATATACAGATTCCATCACGCCGCGTCTTTGGGGATTTGATTCGATACCATAAGATATAAGACTTCTTTTCTTCGTTTTACTAATCAGTCGATCTGTGATGATCAAATTTTTTATTTATTTGGAAAAGGTAAATACAAAATATAAAATGAGGTAGACCCCTGCTTTAAAAATCGCTACACACATTTCGTGCTATCTACGTTCACTGCCATGTTTTATTTCTATTCATCGATATTTCGAATTTATTAGTATGTAAATAGATTCATGAATACGGATAATAAAATGATAAAATATCAGTAAATTTTATGGCGGTAAATCTATATATATAGGAGGAAGGTTGGGGCACATAACCTCTCACCAAAATATATATTGGCACTATCCGGGAATTGAACCCATGCAGGTCGCTTGCACATTTAACCAAGCTCTTAACAATTACACCCATCAAATCCCAACCCGCCGGAGTTGAAAGGCCACATGCAGTGTCATTAATTTCACATCACAAACCCACTAGTCCACACCATTATCCCCCTCCCCTTTACGTCGTTAAATTGTTGTTATTTTAGTATACTGGTGATGTGGACCATTTTTTAACGTTTTCTTTTATATCGTGACAGCAGAAATGGAGGTCCCTAACGATTGAAACACACCGAGTCGCGACACACAGGGATTGAACGTGGATCACCTGTACTGCAAAACAATGGGATTAACCACTACACCTTGTTTGTCCCTTGATTGATATTAACATGCATGATAATTCAAATTTCACGAGGGATACCCCTGTTCCATTGTCCTACTACCCATCTTTCAATGTCAGGCCAAAAAGTGTGTTCAAACATTCTAATCGCTGTGTTTACATTTCAAAGCGATGCATTTACAATCCGACACACTGTTGATTCAAACATCATGATATTAGAATATCAACACCGTCCAGTCTGTCACGGACATGGTCACATCACCCCTATACTTAGGACGATATGACGTCAAACGTTGTGATGAGGTATCAAAGTTTTACATGATCCAAGCGGCCCCATCACCTCTAATACTAAACAATACTCTCTAAACTCGATTTGAAAATATATCAATATTTGGACGACCTTCACCTTTTATCAAAATTGAATAGTAACAACTCACACCGTGATCTTGCAATAATACAGTAGAATGTGGGTCAAATGATTATACGAAATATTTTTAAAATTTTATTTTTACTCCACTGGTGTTCTGTCTTTTCCTTATTGCTAGACAGATGCCAACGAATTTGTATTATTTTTTTTCCATCGAAAAAATGACAATTTTTGCTTTTATCCAAGACTATCTCACCAGTGTGATAGTGACAGCTTTTTTTGTAATGGTTCCCGCATCCGCCCGGTCCATTGTTTAACACACCTTAATGTATAAAACGGATCCACATTAATCGCTTATTCTTTTGCATACCACTTTATACCGTAGCGCGGTCTTTCTTTTTTCATTCGATGGATATTGACTTCTTTATTTCTTGATTCTAATAGGTTTTTTTTTCTGAAATATGATATTTCTTTTTTCTACAGCATTACATTCAGTCGATCTCTTTTAAGTGCACGTTTGTTGAGAACAGATTTTTGTTCTTGCAAGGAAACTAGAACGGTAATTTTAGAAAAAAAGAAGAAAAAAGATGAAATACGATGGACATGGCGAGAGCAATATACGTTACCTACATCATTGTTTGATGTTTCTGCTTTTTAAATTAAGACAATACACACTTATCATCCTTCAATGTCATATTAATCATTATAAATGGTAGTTTGAAGCTTGTTTAGCTCAGTGGATGAGGTGCTTGGCTCACGACCGAGAGGCCCGGGTTTGACTGCCGTCATGGATTCACCGATGTTCTTTCGAATGAAACAGTATAAACCGAGGTCCCATGTCATGGTAGGCGTAGCACATAAAAGATCCCTCACTGCTCCTGTTGGGTCCGTTGCAAACGTATTAAGTTTCTGTGCAACGCATCTAGCAGATTCCGTCACCATAAAAGTGAAATAATCATGGAGTAACGTAAAATAAAATCAATCAATCAATCAATTTAAACGCAGATTGAAAAAGGAAATTTCTTGAATTGAAATATTAATCTCAGTGAGGTTCATGAAAAGGGAGCTTTATTTACCGGACACGAAATAACCAGATGCAATGACTGAAAAGCGGGTACTTCAACTAGACATAGAAAGTAGTCTATGTTTCTGCTTCAACCCATTGCGTATGAGAAAATGTCGTCCGGATGACACGAATTCGATTTTTAGTTACGTCGCAGTGAGTTCCTGTCAGTGCTAGGTGTGCATGGTCCATATTTTGCCCCGACCTACTTTTCAGCACACAAGACAATTCAGACTGTCACGATATACGGTCCCGATATCGCATGTTTAACTTCCTATCTAGTTATAAATAAACAATACCGTTATATTTCTCTAAGGTAAACTACACCGGTGTATCTCTGTAAACGTGACTTTATGCTTAACTATGTGAAAAAAAGACCGAAGTAATATTTAAACTTTTTATGATAAATAGGAACTTTTGAACAATTACTCTTTTTTCTTGTTTTTTTTTCTGGAAGTATTCGATTAGATGTTTCTTTTGTTACGTCATTAATTCTATATCGTAATTAAATCTACTTTTGAAGAGTTTTCGAATCACATCGAATTCTTGGTAATATTAAGGTATACCCTGATTTTATCTTCTCTTTCCGGATCCATTATCGAAATATTACCATATACATGACGTGGATGTCTTCTTTCTTTAATGTAAGCCGGAAGTGACTACGCAGAAAAGCTTGTAGTGGATTCTCACCCCGTATTTCTTGATCTTTTCCTGAAAATGATATCTTCAATACTCCAATTAAAATTCACTGTGGCAATTATTACTTTTTTGGTTTTATAAGACGAACGGTGTGTAGCTAACCAGTAGGTTTCTGAAGGAGAGGGCCTAGGTGTACCCGATTGTTCAGAACCTGCTTCACACGTTCACAGCCCGATGCAATAAGGGATCAGTAACTGTGGGTTTGAACTTCTTTTGAGTAACAGGAAAATGTGAATCTCGATTCTGTAATATCTCGGCATGGTGATGAGCATGTAACAACTTTGCATTGTTGCTTTATATTCAGAATACACAAAACACCATACTCTTATGCCACCATTACAGCATGTTTGTAACATAACCAATATCTTTGGAGACATATGTACCAAAGTTTATTGCTGTGACACTAGTCCATGTTCGTTTTATGTGAGAAGTATTATGCTATCGTTGTCTAATGATGTTTTGGCAAATGCATCTAGCCATATAGGAGATGCTTACTCCTCCAGGTAAATGCTTTCAATTCCAATTTATTACAATTAATATTAATTTTGGCACATTGTTTGGGGTACCACAGGGATATAGTACTATATACCTTATTGTTCTATATGTCGAGATTATTGTTTTATACCGTTACGAGGAATTTAATCATAGCAATGAAATGTTATACTCATTGTATTGCAACTTATCGCATTATATCTTCCATTAGCACTAAGTCCATACTGCTGCAAGTGGACTATCATTCTCGAGGGTAATCACTAACCCAATTTTCCGCGCTTCTGTATTGACCAGAAATATATATTTGAAAGTCACTGTAACTAAAATTTGGTTATAATTGTCAAACTTAGTTATTCTAAACTAAGGAGTATTTCCTTCATAAATATTTTTTTTCCTTCGTTTGGTGCTTTGGCGATTACTTTTGGGTCAGTTCAGTAATTTGTTTGCTTTTGAGAAATGTTCCCTTTGGATTTCCATAGTTTGATCTCGAGCACAAACGAAGAGACAACAGTCGCTGAAAAGCTTATCTGGTGCACTAAAATAATGTTTGTATATATATCCTTTTTATTTCGTATGTGCATAACTTGAGTTCTAGAAATAAGTCGTCAACTAATGTGAATTAATAATAAAATCTTCAGCATCAGTGAACATGTGATTAGAAACAATCTTAAGTGTTTGACAATTTCAGCGTATTTAGTTTGAATACATTTTTTTAAACATAATTTTAACTAAGCACTTCAATACATTCTTTTTCGAATTGTAGCTAACGAAATGTAATTGAGACGAAATTAATATTTGAAAACAATCATACCGAGTGTAAAAATCAATTCTAAATAAGTGGCAAACACATCAGTTCAATAGCATGTATCTAAGTGCTCAATAGAAATAAAAGGCGAAAAATTCCCTACAGCGTTAAACCTATCGTGAGTTATCGTGCATATAAGGAGTGTTCGGATGGACCAAAAGGTGAATAATGCCCTAAAGAACTATAGTATTACCATGAATAAAATAAATGTTCGAATGGCATACAAGCATTGCTCTACAGAGTTTAATTCGCCGTTGCAGAGATATGTCTATAAGAACATTAGTTTGCTAAATGCAATTGAAAATTTTGATTTCTTTTTTAAATTTACTTCTATTCTCAGTGATGTTATTTCCGATTATTAATACATTCAAACACACTTATTTTTCAAAATGATTTTCTTTTGTTACCTTTTGCAATGCAATCAATAATTTATGAAATATTGGGAAGAAAAACCCAACAAACATCTTCATTTTCATTTTAATTTAGTAACATTTTTTTCTCGTCCATCGGACAACGTAAATACACAGAATTATGTACATAATATCATATGTATCATTTTGAATGTTAAAAGACGACATAATATGAATAAGCTATCAAGTTTTATATTTTCAGAACTCAGATTTGTCCAGATAAATGTCCACAGTCATTTCTAGGTCCTTGGTCAAAGAGAGGTCTTAATAAGCGAGGAAGATTTCAAGATAGACACTTGAGGTAAAGATCTGAGTATGCAATTACATTATGCGAATTCGCGAATGTCCATTATGAAATGAAGAATCAGAATCATACCCATAGTAGGGATGGCGAAGGTTTTGGAAGTCATGTCGCTCTACCATTTCCATGAAATGGCCGTCTTTGCAAATCCTTGGTCAATGGCAACAAAATTCAAATGCTTCTAATTTCCCAAAAGCTGGAGAAATTTCTTTGAATATTATCGTTAAGATATTTGCTTTTGTTGAAATGTAGTTTATATTTCAAGAGGTTATGCAAGAATAAAGGAGTCAAATCTTTAATCAAATTTAGATCCATCATATGAGTGTATGATCTTTTATAATCAATTGTTTATGTTCTCTATATGAAAGTTTTCGAAGAATCAAAGTATATCATTCTCTTATGAGAAAATCTTTTTCGTAACGGTAATAGAATTATATTTTCATTTGTAGCAAAGACATTTATATAATTGAATAAATGTCGTCGCAAAAGGGCATTAAATACATTTTCAATTAGAATAATGCTTGAAATAGCAAAATCTCCAATAACTTCTTCATCGCATATCACAAAATAGTGTTCAAAGGGAACAAAAGATAATAATGTCTTCCATATTATTTTATGATTATGGATTTTTCCCAGCACGATGCAGTATAATATTTCTAAATAAAGATAGCAGATGGAAGGGTCATTTTCCTTCGCTATTGCTTTCCTTTATATTATATCGTAATCGAAAGAGGGAAGGGGGAGGATAAGAATAAAAAGTGCTATAACAAAAACAAAACAACAGTAAAAATCTAACACTTAAAAAGAAAATGTACACTTCTTTCGTGAAAACCCCCTGTGTTTTATAGGTGCAAAGTAATATTTCTACCAGCAAATATCACATAATGCATTGCATTTGAACAAGAACATTTGAATAAAACTTGTGCAGTGGTTTGTTGCATTTTGGTGGATCTAATAATAAACGCGCATGATATATCATTTGTGTTCAATGTAAATATTGTCAAAACATCCAAATAAGATTGTTTCAAAAATTTTATGTGTAAATAAAATTGCCATTGATTAAATGCGAGTATATGATCAGCGTTTTTATTTTCAGTTTTGATGATCATGGATGGTTCTTGAGATTACTTGGTAGATTAGAAAAGAAATGATAAGGTAAATTTGACTTTCCGAAATAATTATTAGTTTTCCTGTCAATGATAATGTAATGCATTTGTCCTTTTAATTGATATCATAATATCGGACAGAATCTTTTATCCTGTTTGTCCTAACAGCTTAAACGCAGAATAAACGGCGTGTTGAACGATGTTATTTGAATAAAAATCTTCCGATCTTATTTTAGACAAAGTGTTTACGTCATCTTTGAGTATATATTGTTCAACCCATAAAATTTGACTGAAAATGTAAAGTAAGCAGACACGGATAAAAATGGTGATGGAATTGTAAATCAGCTCCGTTAGATCGTACTCCTCAAGGATATACAAAATGCAAGAGTTTTCTTAACTGTATCATTTTACATATAAACGACATCGTATATTCTTATGTGTCAGCAGTAGAAACACAAATCTAAGTGTACCAAATTCATTGTCTTCTCTTATACTCTAAAATTTGAATTTTATTGCCAACGCAAATTAGATTCTGTTGAATTAGTTTGGATGCCTTACGGAGATAAAGCAATATAGAAACATAAGTTAATTCATTTCCGTGAAGTCTATAAAAGTCATATCCAAGTTTTCTAAGAAAAGTTTATAGCGTGACAGTTAATGTAGTATTACGTGAATAAACTATTTAGAGGTAAATCTGATTGTTTTGATAAATACTCTTGTGATATGGCATTGGCGGATTTAGAGGGGGATGCAGGGGTTGTAAACCCTTCCCCAATTTTTGGTCGGATAATTATCCAAAAAAAGGTCATTTCTAGATCCGCATATGTATGATGTCTGTTTATTTTTTATTTTTTGTACTTGTAGGACTAAATACATTAAATAAATTAATAAAACCAGACAGACACTAATATCAATACGTATTGAATAGTAATAAATATAGAACATATATACCTTTTGATATAATAATATTAGATTCTGCCCCTCCTCTACGCCTTGTCGGCAAATTACTTTCGCATTAAACTTCATTATCTTATTGAAAGCAAACTTCTAATAGATGAAGAAGCTGGAAGACAGAGAATGTATTTAGAAATCGAATTGCATTGATACGTTTTAAAGAGCGGAAATTAGGACTGTAATCGAAGAAAATTGGAAATTATCAATGGTAACAAAACGATAGAAAATTACACGAAATACAATCTCGGATATTAGATAAGAGATATTCCAGTAGAATGAACCACAAGTAAACAATACAAATACTTATACAACTGCTATTACAGGCTATGCTATTAAGAAAGCTGCTATTTATTTTCCTTGAAGCATTGAAATTGCATGACGTCCTTTGATATTGCGTGACTTTATGAAAGACGTTGGACACTTTCTTGACAGTTTCCATTCCGAACGTTTATCAATTTGGTTTCAATCAAACCTTCGTTATATTCATTATATAATGTTGACATTCAAACAAAACCTTAAAGGTATGAATTGATTTTGAATTATATATATATTTTTCTTATTGCAATTTTCATTAAGTCTAATAATTTATAGTGCAAATTATATATATATTTTTCTTATTGCAATTTTTATTAAGTATAATAATTTATAGTGCAAATTGAGGCATGAATATCATTATTCAAAATAAATTTCATATACATGTATTGAATATCACATAAGAATTTTCTCGTCTTTTACGTAGAAAGAAACATGAACCACAGAAACAATCACCACTACTTCCCCCACCAATCAAAAAAAAAAAAAAAATAAAAAAATAAAAAAAACAAATAAAAATAAATAAATAAAAAAATAAAATAAAATAAATAAATGAATGAATAAATAAATTAATAAGTAAATAAATAAATAAATAAAATAAAATAAAATAAAAAATAGATAAATAAAATAAAAATCAAAGGATGTTATATATTACTACATATAACGATATGAACACGGACGCTAAAATAAAGTAGAAAGCACAAGACATCTGACCAAACTGTATGACCCAAATCACTAAGGACTTGTTCATAAAACACAGTAATAGTAAATTCAACACGGTAACACGGTAATAGTAAATTCAACACAGAAAAGGGCATTACAAAAAAAATTCGCCTGGACTGCAGTAATGATATAAAGATAAACAATTTTAGCACTGAAACGTATGTCGCTATTGCCCTTACTATAAGGACGATTATTGTCACTCCTAAACACTGACATCTTCCATACATGTTTTGATTTCTTCTAAAGAAACACACACACACACACACACACACACACACACACACACACACACACAAACACACACACACACACACACACACACACACACACACACACACACACACACACACACACACACACATATATATATATATATATATATATATATATATATATATATATATATATATATATATATATATATATATATATATATATATATATATACATATGTTCTGTGTTAATTCTGTGTCAATTCTAACTTATCTTTAGGTGAATCGCCCTGTATTTAGATAATAATATATGATAATATAAAAAAAATAAATTTACCAGAACATACAGTATGTGTAACCATACGAAAGTAGTAAAAAACGAAGAGGTACCGAAGGGTAAACCATATCTCATAGTCCATGGAAAGAAAGACAATATCGTGAATATTGTCATATTCAGACATATGCAAACCCCAATAAAATCGAGGTGAGACCAGGTGCCCAGGAGAAGTAAGCATCCCCTGGTCGCATACAACACCCGTCACAAAAGTCCTACAACAAAAATTTCAAACTTGGGAGCAGTTTGATGAAATGCTTGTTGGCATTGATCCTTTTAAAATATATAAGCTAACGTTGTTATGAAGCGAGAATCTCGTACACACAATAGCACACTCGAAAACTCACAACTTTGCCTTACTTATATTCTTTCAGTGAATGGCATATATTTCTATATGAATATAGCATTTTAGAATTTTTGAAACAATTATCACTATATCAATATATATGTGATTTAAATGTGAACATGTACAAGTATCTTTATTTTCGTATACACATCTATATATCTTATATCAATCACACAGATGCAAATCAACGCAAGAGGTAAGGTACCGCAAGTAAGATGTGGTGTATTGTATATTAGAAATAATCTCTGTAATATAAACTCTGTTTTCTGTTTGACATTGCAGGATGACAGAAGGAAAACCCGGAAAACGAATCTCTCTGCTATACTGCGACGTTATGCACTCAATGTTGTACATATGCTGTTCTATTTATGTTACATGTTTAGCATGGTTGTATTAATGATATAAGTTGTCATTTTCGTTTTTTATCTAAGGCCATATCGATTTTATTTTGTACGTTCAACACGGGCAATCTCGTAACATCATTTATCTCAACTAAAATAAAAGTCAAATAGTTATTAATAAATGCTGGTAAGTGATATAATGTAGAATTTTGTCACGTCAAATATGTGTCTTTGATTTATCGTTTTTCATATTATTAGAATCTTATTTTTGCTTTATTTACATAGATTATATGAAACGATGGATTTAATTCTACCTAATTACACTGATTAAAATAATCTCATCAGTTAAGTTAAGTTAAGTTAAGTTAAGTCTAATGACCGTTCATCTCATCATTTCTTTTTGTCAAGGGTAGATGCTCTGATATTGAATTACATCTATGTTGAATCTCCTACTCATAAGCAAACATTCATCCCGGGGCGAATATTAACACTAAACACAACAAACTGTCATCGACAACGAAATTGCAACCTCTGACAAACACTTAACATAACCCAACCGTTACTCTTATTTCTGATATCTATTAATACATAAAAATCGCTATGGCCTTAGACAATTCAAATCCTACGAAACATCTTTATTTTATTCAACGAATGTTTAATACCCAATAAAACCTTGTATTCTTTAAGAAATGTACTGAAATGAATTAAAGAGCTGGTTTCTGACAATATGTTGTTGTTGTATTTATTGTTGTTCGACAATATATCTTAAATTACGTTTCAGATCATAACTACAGAAACTTATTGTCATAAATTTCATATGTGCATATACGTGGATATATATATATATATATATATATATATATATATATATATATATATAATATATATATATATATATATATATATATATATATATATGTATATATATATATATATATATATATATGTATATATATATATATATATATATATATCGTATTGACCGTAAACACTGGGTTGATAAAGCTGCTGGTAGACACGCAGTAACGTTAAGGCACTCCACGACGTCATTGACATTGTAGTCTACTGAAAACCGCATAATAAATTAAGTAAAAATTATTTCTGCAAAAACGGTTAAAAAGCAAATAGTCGAAATTCTTTTCTGTTTTTGGCATTTATTTCTGATATAGCTTAATAGCGGGAACAGAGCACCTGTACTCCCAAAGGCCATGTTATCTCACTTTTGGACTTCAATATTTTCAGCTTTCGATTTAATTAAATAGATAAAATTTATCTCAAAGCGCATCTGATGCACAAAAGTAATGATGTATAAAGGTATATAATATAATTTCAATGTAGGCATGTGGATGAACAGAGAACTTTGTATTACGTAATGTAGTTTAGTGGATAAATTATCGAAAATGACTAAATATAGTTTTTTTTATAACTATGATATGATAATGACTCCACGAATTCAGTAGTTAAGAAGGTAACCCATAAAACAAATAAAAACAAACCGAAACGCATCTAAGAAGCAAATATGAACCCCCGAGTGCAGAAATGAAGTGAAATAAGCTGGGGAGAAAGTAAACATCTCCTACGTGAAATAGAAATCGTCGAATAAAGTGAAGTTAAGCTATGGAGTCCGTAAAATTCAGTCATCAAAATTAGAGGAATAAGTCTCATTTAAAAATATTTTCATTTTTCTTGCTAACTGGATGTCATTTTGCATTACAAGAACCTAGTATCTACCATAAAACTTCCTTCATTGAAAGTCTACCCCGAACATTCACAGATGTAAATATTGTGAGTTGTTGCCATTTAAGCCACCGACGTGTAAATGTATATGAAACGTTCACCATGTACTGGTTAAGGAGGTAAATCCGGACGAAAAGTAATTCCGTACGATTCGTAAAATTCGCATTATAATAAACAAATTGAAACAGTTTAAAAAGATGTTGTTCTTTCAAGTTGTGCTGTTGAAATTACCGGAAAAGATAGATAACAAAAACAGCAATCATCCGGATGTACCTCGTGTCCGGCAGTGGTGGCTCGACATTTTTCATTGCATTTTCAGTAGCGGGCCCCTCCGCTTTTCGCCACACATTTACAAGTAAAAATTCAGATTTTGCATCAACAATGTCTGAGTAGTATGGGTAATACACATGTGCTCCCTCCCTTTTCGGAAATCCTGGATCTGCCACTGATTTTGTATAGACCCAAATTAACCTTAGTTTAAAGCCAATCAGATGTTAAATTTTTCCACACAACTTTGAGAAAATTATAGGATAGTATGTATAAAGTCGTAAATGGAACCTCGATGTTGACTGGTTTGGGTTAGTTCGGTTTTAGGTTGCTTTTCTTTTCTTTATATTTTTCGCACACAATGACATGGAATGAGGAGGTAACCAACCATTTAATTATACTCTTAGAATTGAAGCGGAGATACAGATGTAAAGATGATGGATAAATCCAAACCATAAGTCTAAAAATCATGAAACCAGAGGACATACAAAATCAGCGAAAATGAATAACAAAATATGTCTACTTGAAGAGCATATGTTAACCCCTGTGATGGGTTGAGATCAGGTGCCCGGGGAGAGTGAGCATCTCCTGCTTGCTAGCAACACCCGTCACATATACCCAGTAGAAAGAGTCAAATCGTGTAAATTCCATATGTATTTATATATGGAGAAGTCAAAGTAGGTAACCTTCTAGTATAGAAGGTGTCAAATCTGTGTAAAATGATCGGAATCGGTCTCAGTCCAAAATATCATTTAAAAGTCTGGATAACGAGATATCATATGGAGTAATAAGAGTCTCGTAACGACCGTAGAACTTTCTCAGTGACGTTGCTAGTCTAGCACATATATAACCCTGGTTGAGCAGCTTAGCTGAAAGTCGCCTGGCCCTCAGAACAAAGTCATTGTAATTTGAACATGCTCTGGAATAACGTATTAACTGAGATATGAATACGCCGTATGCGGGCGATGATGGAATGTTGCTACTTATGAAAGGAAAGTTTGTGATAGCAAAATTGAAATCGTCACGTTTGTCATAGAGTGAGGTGTTCAATTGACCATTAATGGCGAAAGACAACCTATATCTAAATACGAATTAGAATAACTACTTTCTGTGGTTTCTTTGACCTCCAGTTCACTTGGATAGATGATGCTAAGGTAATCCGCGAACGAAGGATTATTAATTAAAAGCAAGTCATCTATATATCTGTAAGTAAAATTGAAGCCAAGAGCCAATTGTTTTTTTCCTTGTGAAAGCAAAGACTGAATGAATTCAGCTTCGTATGAGTAAAGGAATATTGCAATATTTGGAGACGTGTCCCTGCACTGTTTGAATGTTCGGTGTTCCTACTAAATGTGATACATATGGCAATCTCGTGATTACCAAGCACTTTCTCTCTACATCATGTTTGTCGAAAGCGCGAAATAGTTTGGTTTTAAAACACCATCTGATTTTGATATGAATCCAATGTAAATTAATCAAATTCAAGCACAGTTCTGACAGACACCTAGTTCACAATCAACTAAAGTATAAACAGTTGATGTCTAAACAATATATTGTCTTCAAATTGAAATTTATGATACATTTTAATTATTTTAACTCATAAAATGGTTACCAGGGGAATGCTAAGAGACAGATACCGGAAATCCCAGAAGTATTGATATAAATGTGAGAAAGGTTACGACATATAGATTCCGCTTCTTATTAGTTTTATTTAGTTTAAGAGATTTGCTTTCGTCTAGTATCGTTGTAAAAGACGGATGAAGTAAATTTTAGATAAAGTTAAGTAAACTATCGAACGCTCTGAAAGAGAGCGTAAAGGGAAAATGGGCCAGTGATATGTATTCCACTTAGTATATAATATCAACACGTTCGGCCCTTATAACAGGTTTCCTCGTTCTCTTTTAGTTTTTTTGTTAATTCCTTGTGTTGATAATTTACCATTAACGCACAGCTGATACTACAGTCTGTAGATCTAGTAAGCTGATCAATTTGAATTGCTGGAAGCGATTTTGGATCGAGGTTGAAAGATTATAGGGTTCAATCCCACCGATGATTAGTCGGGTTCATAAAATAGTCATGTCATGGTGGATTTTAAAGATGTAAATATTACTGCTTAGCAACATTCAGGCACTCAATAACGTAACGGATGTCTTGGTATACTGAAATTTGCATTACTGAAGCAATAAAGATTATTTATGCAATAAAGTAGTTTTTTCTGCAAAAGAATACAAGTATACATGCTGAAATATTTAATTCGGACATTTTTATTTCATCCTTGGCTGATTACCTGATATAGTAATATAACTGGTCCAATAAAGCTGATATTCCGTCGATATCCTTAAATAGAGCATTCAGTAATAGTGAGAGTCATTTCAAATACATATAAACCATTTTTATGTTAAATTACTAAACAAATGGAAAAGGTTGCATTGAAGTAGTTTTCTTAGCATATTGATATCTGAAGTCTCGTCCCCTACACATAATGCAACAAATCATTGTGAAGTCACAGCGACGCCATGTTATGTTTTCGCGGGTTTGCAGAAACCTCATATTATTATGTATGTTATTAACTCGATTTCGTGCTGGTGAAGTCTAGTTGGTATGACATTATTTGACATTAAATCATATTACAGTACGCTAAAATCACAATCAAGAGAATAAATACAATAATTATAGTCTATGTTGACTTTCTCAACATTAACCAATATATAAAATTAATGTGTATTAAACATTTTGATTTACGCACTCTTAGGATTATTTTAGCACATCCTGGAGGCAAATTTGATTTTCTACTTAAATTTTCCGTCATGAAATTATGTAAATCACTCTAACACTAAGGAGTATTTCACTCATGCATAGCTCTGTCCTTAGATTGAACCTTTGGTTCACTTTTCGGTCCTTTTGGTTTTAATACTCTTCAAATATGTATATAATATGAGAATTCCAACCACGAGCATCATTGAAGAGACATAAGTTGTGGAAATGCGCATCTGGTGCACAAAATTAAAAGGTATATATGTTTTATATTTATTATAACCTCTAGGCTGGTGTCACTGCTGGTGGACTGATAGTTCCCAAGGGCATCATAAGTCTAGTTTTCAGTGCTTTTGTACAGACGGTGTACTTTTCAGTGACATGAAATATTTACTTAAATTATCCGTCATGAAATTATGTAAATCACTCTAAAACTAAGGAGTATTTCCCTCATGTATAGCTCTGTCCTTAGATTGATCCTTTGGTTCACTTTTTCAGTCCTTTTGGTTTTAATACTGCTCTTCAAATATTAAAAGGTATATATGTTCTATATTTATATAATATGAGAATTCCAACCATTCGGCCACAGGCATCACTGAAGAGACATAAGTTGTCGAAATGCACATCTGGTGCATAGAATTAAAAGGCATATATGTTTTATATTTATTTCTAGTAATAATTAACCATTGACAACAGATTTTTAAACACGACGTGACAGTGGTACTCTAGACAATGTACTATGCGGAACAGTCATGGATCCTTGAAAATAGAAGTTAGATAAGGTGTCCAGAAGGAGTAATCCTCCTTGCAGTGTAGAGCTCGTAAAAAGTTCCCCGCGGAGGGTTTGACTTAAGTGTCATTATATCTTTTTTCCTGATGTTATGTGGCTGTGACACTTTCTACACAGTGTTTGTTCACATTCATGTAGATTCCCGGGTTGCGCCACTATGTTTAAGAGGTTGGTAACCTCCTGCTTCCATGTCGCGATATAACTGAAATATTGTTGAAAGCGACGTAAAACACCAATCAACCAACCAACCAACACATTCATGTATACTGAAACGAATAAGAAACGCAACTTCAAATTGTAGGTTTTATAAAATAATACTTGCAAGCATAATGTCTAAATTTAATATGTAATAGTTAATATTGAATATTGATGTAACATCCTTATAAATGTTTGGAGATTTTTCAGAACAGGTCACTTCGCTAGAAGGTCATGATTGGTAGTACCCTACGTGATTCCAAGTTGAAATGGCAGCAGTTTTGAAACCGTGCCCTAATATCGTGTGTGTCCTCCTCGAACAGCTATAGCATCTCTAATTCGTCGTTGCATCGAGTTCATCAGGGCATTGACTGTCCGTATTGGAATGTTATTCCATTCTTGGACGAGTGCATTTGCTAACTGGGGGAGGGTATTTGGGGGATAACGGCGATTGCGAATTCTGCTGTCTAGTTCATCCCACAAATGCTCGATTGGGGAAAAATCGGGGCTGTATGGAGGCCAATCTATAGGAACGATGTTCTGTGTCGCAAGAAAGTCTCTACAGACTCTTGCAACGTGTGGTCTCGCGTTATCTTGCTGCAAGGTTAGATTATGCTGCCTAACAAACGGCACAACATGGGGTCTAAGGATCTCATCCCGATAGCGTACGGCCGTTAAATTGCCATTGACTATCACCAAAGGTATCTTCAAATCATGGGAGATTCCCGCCCAAACCATAACTGACCCACCCCCAAATCGGTCATGCTCCAAAACACAGGCGTCAGCAAAACGTTCGCCTCGACGCCGGTACACACGTTGACGGCCACCTGATCGAAATAACGTGAATCGAGATTCATCGGTGAAGAGCATGGACCTCCAACGTCTCATAGGAAAACGTCTGTCGCATATGTGCCGTCAATCATTGCATATAACGTGCTCGACGTTGCGGTGTTAGTGGTAAACCAACGTACTGTCGCCTTGCACGCAAATTAGCCTCACGCAGTCTGTTGATCACTGTTTGGGGATGAATCCGATGGTTATGATTACCAATCGTATTCCTTGCCGTTTCAGCAGCCGTTAACCTCCTGTTACGCAGGTGTGCCAGCCTAACAACCCGGTCTTGACGTCGCGACGTTACACGTGGACGTCCTGATCTCGGCCGGTCATCGACTCTTCCTGTGGCGTTAAGACGTGAAACTAACCGACTAATAGTCGATTTGTGAACTCTAAAGTGTTGAGCGACGTGAAGTTGCGTGCTCCCTGCCATAAGCATCGCGATAGCACGTCCTCTATCAACCTGTGATAACCGTGGCATAATTGTAAAAGGAATTATTGTTTGCAAAAGTATTGGCGATGATGTGTCCCGATGTTATTGATAAATTGATACTGGTTTGAATGAAAAAAAAGAACGCACGTGTTTGTACAGGCACGGGTTTTAATGTTTTTACCGCGCCGGATGTGCATAGGTTTCTCGTCACACCTGGTTGATTTTGAACATTGGATAGGGTGATAGGCAGGGTGCACTTTTATTTCCGCGATTTTCATACAGCTATGTATATTTAATACAAAATTAATAACAATTTCCCAAGTTGCGTTTTTTTTTTCGTTTCAGTATATATAAACTGTGCTGAATCTTATTGTTTCGTCTGTATGTCAGGGCATTCATGGTGGGTGTGACTAGCCAAACAGGAGACGTTTACTCCTCCCGGGTACCTGGTCTCACCTCTGAACTTCAGGGGTCCATGAATGTCCACTGTGGTAGATTGTTGTTAGTGCCACAGTCATATAACACCAGTTATTTTCGTATTAAAAGACTAGACAAGCCTACCATTAATGTCCAAACATACAGCGGCACCAATATAGTTCAAAGTTGCTTTAACCAGTGTAAGTGGATGAGGTGCTCGTCTCATGACCGAAAATTGTTTAGTTCGCCTCTCGCGATGAGCATATACTAGCATCCTGTCTTCCAGATGAGACTGAGAAAACCTAGGTACCGAATTATGGTAGGTGTGGCATGCAAAAGAACACTCACTGCTTCGGGTAGGTCCATTGCAAAGGCATAAATACCTTTGCGATGCATCAGTCTGATGTTCTCACTATATACGTGATTAATCAGCACTGTATACATGACATGAATGTGACATATGATGTAGAGAAAAGGGTATAACAACATTTAACCAAAACCTCCATCAGAGAGCACTTTGAGGAGCTAACAATGTAACGGAAATAGTGAGAAAATAATGCAAAACCCATATAGACTAAGCATACATTCATGGTATCAATCAACAATCAACATCATGTATAAGAGATGTGTTTGAAAATTAACAATAACTACGAATGATTCAGCTTTTTCTTTAAATAAGGGATACCAACTTTTGTATAGCTAAAATTTATTTTTTAAGACCAAATATTTTATAGATGATGAATACTATATCCCAAGTATTTCATGTACAATGCATAATCTAATGCTTGTATGTAAGAAAATAAGTGTATAATAAGCAGTACAAAAATACGAATAGTTCCTAAAATATATGTATAACAAAAGTTGCGTATTTTACAACAATAAATTTTAGTTTTTAAAAAGAAATTATAGACATTTAATTTGATTGTATGAAGCATATCCTATTCAACCATCTACACCGGTCTCAATGCCTAAAGACATACAGGCAACATTATAATATTTCATCATGTTATAGATTGTGCCATAGCCACCGACAACTAGAAAAAAAGTATAAATTAATTATATACTTTTAATTAATAAAATTGTAAACGTCATAAAAACAGCAGCATAAACGGTATCGACAGCTAAAGCGAATGAAAAATAGAAATTACACTGCATCCATAAACAATACAGAATAGTAAAATTAATGACACTTATATCACAGAACAGTTTGTGAATGGCATACAACAAACATGTAAGCGTTAACAACATTAAAAACCGTAAACATAATGTATTCTACCTTAAGCGTGTTAATAGAGATCTAGGTGAGGATTTGGTGATCAAGCGATCAATCTCGCATAACATGGGGATGGAGTATCAAACATGCCCCACTTCTAACCAAGTTTTGATTTTTTTTGCAGCTACAATATTAAACACATCATTACAATATACTTTTACTTCAGGTATGAATACCAACTAAGCAAAAACAATACAAAAATTCAAATCAAGGACAATATGTCTGTACTCAACAGGATATAGTAAATTATGATGGTTAATCAAGAGATTTAAAAAAAATATTAGCCGAAAATAGATAAACATGGCCCGATTTACCTAACATTACGTTTCGTTTGTTTTAATTTTCTATTTACCTTATTCTATAAACATTATCCTAATCAAATATAAACTGAAAGCAGCACATAAGCCCTTTATTATACGTAGAGTACCTTAAGCAAGATATTTTGGTCTTTATATCAATAATCAGGTAAAATGATATAAAAATGAAAATACGTAAAATATAATTTTGTTCTCGTGTTGAGACAAAGAAAGGTTATAATTACATATGTTTTACATTGTTTTTATTCAGCTACTTATGTTCCACACATAATACTTGTATCACGTGTATGTGTGTATCTGTTGCAACACTTCAATTAATTCAAATAATTATTGAAACTATGATCAAAACCCCTGGAATTATGTTACTTAAAGAAAACAAATTCAAAGCATGCACATTAAATAGGTCAATATTATTCAATATATTGATGTTTGTTTATCATTATATACGTATTAATATTGTTGAATTATACTAACTGGTCAAATGAAGAAATAAAATAACATAAGAATATACAAGACAAAGACCGACACAGACACGGAACCGGCTTCAGACGCAGGAACGAAGGGCTGAGGTGTCGGTATAGGGATATCAAAGGGACAGTCAGAACTCCATCCAACGTTTTCCTGACGATTTTGTTCCTTAAGCCATTCATAAAGCGGTGAGAAATAGTCGACCAACGGTTGGGCAGACATTTTTCTTTGTCCCGTTATTGCTTCCATTGCATCAGGCCAAGGTTTTGAGGATCCAAGTTCCAGCATTTTTCTGAAAAACAAAAAACATGTAACATTTAAGAGGTAAGTGCTACAATCGTGCATGTATGGTAATATTACGAGGGAAAAGACAAAAGCAGCAGACTCAGCCGTATGGCTGAAGTCATCAAGGAAATGCACTGTTAATAATGTAATGATTAGAAAAACAAAACAAAACAAAACATCAGAACATTACAAAAATTTCAGATGAAAGTGCAATTGCGATGCCGCATTGATATGACAGTAGTCAATAATTGGTGTGGTTAATATAAATTTTAACCAAAACAAATATCATAAAATAGAAATAGACAAAGTGATGCCCCCGTAATATGCACTGAAGCAACTGTGCAATCTTAACATCATTGATTAAGGACCGCCATATTAAAGTTACTGTGTCACCGCAAATGAAAAATCTTATAAAATAAAAATCAAAACCCTTATAAGGAGCACCTCATGGAATGTATCATCTAAATGTATCCAGAAAATTAAAAATTTTCTAGCTTAAAAGAAAAAAAAAAGGAGTTACTGGCTCAGTTGTGTGGCAGAAGTCACCATGGAGCTATACAATACATGAATATAAATAATATACTAGAACATGTAACACATTACAAAAATATTTGATTGTAGTGCAATTACGATACCGACTTAGGACGGTCATTTACTTTGACAAAAGCCAAACAAATGGTGTGGTTAACCGGTTTACGGGCCCACCTTCCCACTCACCGTAACAGCAGAACAATCAAAGGACGTACATTTAAGAATTTATAAATAATCCTCCATGTAAAGAACAAGGGTCAACAGGTATCGCATATTGAGAGGTCATAAAAATATAAACACGTAAGGTATTGTAAAACACATAATGGTATAAAAATATATGCGACATCAACATGATACACCGCGCTCTGCCAGTCTGAAAGCGAGCTAAGACCCTAGAGCTGTAGGAGTCCCGACTAACAGTCAGAGGGGACGAGGTTCAGGACCATGTCTCCTCTGAAAGAGGTTTGGACAAGGGCATTTTTGGGCATTTTGGTTTGGGCATTTTTTCCTAAAAAACTGTAGGAGCAGTTATCCCGAGAAGCTATATACCCGAAACGGGACGGACGGACGGAATAACGGACGGACAGGGGAAAATAATATGCCCTCATTTTAAGTTGTGGGCATACAGAATCTTCATAAAAACTTATATGATGGTTATATCTCAAACATGACGAAGTTCAACTATCCTCTAAAACAGGAAATATTGAGAGAAATCAAAACCGTGACCATATGCACATCTGCAATACATTTAAAAACATACAGAAAATTAAAAACTTTCTAGCATTAAAACTGTAGGCAGAGTTATCCGGAAAGGAGTCATCACTTATGCAAGTATATACTCCAAAAATGACAAATTTGAACTTTCCCACAAAATGTCAAATACCGATAAATATCAAAACCTTGATAATATACACATCTTCAATCCATGTACAAGTATCCAGCACATTAAAACGTTATAGAATGAACACTGTAGGAGGAGTAAAATCTATTTACCCCAAATGGGGTGAATAACGGACCGAGGGAGAGACAAGGGTAAAACAATATGCCCCCACTTTAAGTTGCAGGGCATAAAACCGGCATGGACTATTTCAGTTTATTTCATTTCAGCCTATATATTGTGGTAAACATAACTTAATGCATGCTTAACACAATGCCTTGTTATATTTCCATGGCTAATCTTGGCTTCCGCATTGTTGATTTAAGTGGAATCTTTTCATTTATTAGGTCAGCATTTATACCAAATGAAGACATACTCTAGACTATACACCCCTTTACCTTTGCACGTCGAATGATAAAGCCCTAATTGCAAAAAAGGACAAATTCTAGAGAAAAGACACCATCGCTAACCAAGAGATGGTCAAAAGTGAGAGCAAGTTCCATATTGGAGTAAGAAGTCATTGTTTTGAATCCTTCTTCCGTCAATGGTTTATACTTCTGTACTTTCCACCAAAATTAAGCACTCATAATGGAAGTGTTTCAACACTTGAACTTTTCATCTCTCTAGTTCTATTTGTTTTATACTCCTCTAGGGAATATCTATATTAATGAGGTTATGGGTGATCACACAATGTTAAATTGAGTGTTCTAATACATACCGAAATGTTCACAACAAAAGAACATGGATAAATTAAAAAAAACCTGAATATTTATTTAGAAGTATTAGACTGTAATTAATGTGCATGTAAATATTCCATCAAATCGGTGTAATTAATCCATCAAATCAATGTGGGAAAGAGTTTGGAAATAATTCTCTCTTTATGCTCACAATTCGTGGGTAGGAGAAATGTTATGAAAGTCCAAGCATTAGTTAAGCATAATGGTAATCAATGCACAGTTTATAAGTCGCTTGTGGTTAATTTCCTTTGATCATTGACGTAAATGAAAGCGAATACTACGTGGTATACATATTGCTGATGACAATTATGACAAACTAGGTAGTGTATATTTTACCAAATATTTTGGACATTTGTTGTAGATATGGCTAGCGAATCAGTTGACAATTAACCCTCACATGGTATCTAAATTTGTGAAGGTTCACCTTGCTGTACTGTAGAAAGTGTCAAATTTCAAGAAATCCAACTGATGTGTTGTATACAGCATTCTGGATAGTTGCAAGGCAATAAGTTAAAAACGAAGAAGTACCGAAGGGTAAACCAAATCTCATAGAGGAAAAGGACAATATCATGTATAGTGTCATATTCAGACAAATGCGAACCGCAATAAAATCGAGATGAGACGAGGTGCCCGGGAGGAGAAAGCGTCCCCTGGTTGCATGCAACACCCGTAGCAAAAGTCCTGCAACAACCTTTCAAGTCAAGGAGGTAAACACATGAATATACACGCACGAATACACGAAAGAGACAAGACCACGAAGTCAAATTTTCCCATTCAAGGACTGAAATTCCGGTGTCGGAAGCGCACGTGAACAAATGTCTGTATATATATATATATATATATATATATATATATATATATATATATATATATATATATATATATATATATATATATATATATATATATATATATATATATAAAAGTTGGTAATAATGAAATTGAAATTGTCACGTTTGTAATAAAGAGAGCTTACTAATGAACCATCGTCACTAATTAATAGGAGTATATCGAGGTATGAAGCAGTAGATGCGCTCTTTGTTGTATCTTTTATCTCGAGTTCCTTTGGATATATGATGTTGAGGTGATCCTTTAATAAAGGGTTGTTAATCAATGTATCTTTATGTAGATTGCCTTTAGAGGGCAGAGACTGTAAGAATTCTGCTTCGTAAGAGTACAAAAATATGTCGGCCAGAAGAGGCGTGCAATTACTACCCATAGGAATGCCAACAATTTGTTAGAACACTTTCCCATCAAATATCACAAAAATATTATCTATAACAAATTCTAACATTTGGATGATCTCTTTTTCTGTATATTTGTTGCTGCAAACAGACTGTTTACGTTAACACTATTTACATAAAAGTTAAGAAATTTGACAACATGAGAAATATAAGGAGTAAGTGAGCAAAAAGCTCTGTCTATATCTTGTATACAAAATTAATCAACAAAAATTAACTTGTGACCTTGATCTCCAACCTTCAAAATAAAAGGACATCGTCTTATCCCGGTAAAGTTACTGAACTTATTTGTAAGTCTTACCAACAATGATTGTCCTGCAACCGTGACGTATAACAAATGAATATAAAATACAAAAGGCGAAAGAATTAGGCCAGTATTGTATATACAACGGTTATGGAAGATAATCGTTGATATTTTAAACCTCTACCCCTACACCTATTTTATCATTACAACCATCAGAAAATGGTTAAGGAAGACGAATTTTATCCCTACTTTTAACTGCTCCTTCCATTTGAACCTTCTCTATGGGTCAGATCCACTGACCCGTACCCGCAAGTGATATCGTTTGAAAACTATCACCAGACAAGTTCATGCAAACGAATAATGTACGGGATGTCAACGTGATACAATATCACGCCCTGCATAATATAAAGACGTTATACTAAATCAGTTAAGGAGTTATGACAGCAACTAATTTTGTTCCATTAATGAAATAAATCCAACGTTTGCGTTGAAGGATGAGGTTAAAGGACAGTAGATGGATAGGATTTTCTTCCCACGTAATAATTTACCTGAGTAAATCTCCAGCTGCCGTGTTGTTATAGATGTCGCAGCGATGAAGTGGTCTGGTGTTATTAATGTGGTCACATAACGCTTTGTGCCATTGGAACTGAATCACGTAACTGACGAAATATCTATAATGGAAAAAGTCTTCATTACAAACGTAATGATTTCTCTTCATAGTGATGTTTGACACTCAGTAATTAGTAGAAGATGCTATTTCCTTGTTCATTTTCAGTTACAGCATTCCTTTGTCACAGGTGTGAATTTTCAGATGCCTTTTATTTTTCTTACATAATACTCATGCACTACAAAATATAGTTCGAAATGAACTGTATCATAACCACAACACTATTTGTATAATGTAAAGAATTCTGTATCTAAGTAAAATAATAAACCATTTTAACAATGACTTCATATTGATAATTAATATTTGATGTGTAACTGTAAAGCAATAAAAATTATGGAAGAACCGACACAAAATGTTTGGATCTAATTTAACATAGAAGCCTACACCCGGCTGTAAACTAAGTTGGTCATTTTATTTTCACAAACATCAATATTTAGAAAATAGTTGGTTTCAATCAGTATTATAAGTCAATAGACATATAAGTTTGGGATAGAATTCACACATTCATGAAGTATGGTTATGTATAAATAAACATAGTAGCTATCTATATCTCTTCAAGGCATACAGCTTCAGTCCAAGCAAACGCATTTTCATTAAACAAATCACTGCCTGCAAATGTACATGATGATGAGTTCCCTACCGTCAACAAATGTTCTCGATAATATTCACTTCAAGATAAATTGCACATACATATTTATTCAATCTATTGTCTACTTAGAAGTGGTGGCAATTTCTATCAAAGCTTCGCTGAAGAACACATTATAAATTTTGATAGGGAATTAAAAAATTTGTTACGCAATGTTTTAGAAAATTTGTTACGCAATATTTTAAGCTATATTTGGTTACTTTCTCACAGTTTGTGGAGCTTTATGAATGGTCTTTTTATTCTGACTATTTGACTAATGAGGCCCTCGGCAGTTTCATTTCAAACTGACATGAGTCTTTCTGTATGACGTCAAAAATTGCGTGATGTTAATATCATGCTTAACTTACGTTATATCCTTTCAGGATTACTGCAGAAATGAGGTCATCCCTGATCTTGCGAAATAACGTCAGAATATCATATTCTTTTTTATCATGACATCAACAGTATTCACAAAATCACGGAAAGTGACACCATTTACCAACTGGAACCCGCGAGCTACGTAAAATATTTTATAAGAAAGACCCTTACTGCTGTCTGAATTCGAAAGTCACTTATGTCAACGAATTTTCGTGATATTTCAACTACACAACATTTCATTGCGACGTTTTAACCTATCAAACTGTCATAATCGTCAGTTGAATTTCTCTAGGATAATGCATTTTATTTCGAAAACATGGTAGACATTAAAGAAGGAACAATTTTTCCCGTAGACAGTTGAACAGTAGGGTAAATATCATGAGCTATGACTTTATTTTGAACATCCAATTTTACAAAATCCGAAGTTGGGAAATGACTGACATATAACCACTTTATCCGCTGCTGGAGGACTTTTAATGCCCGAGGTTGATCAAAAGCCCATTTTTCAGTCAGTGCTTTTGTACTGACTTGAAACATACTCTTCGAATTTACAGTGACAAAAAGTTATTCTAATATTAAGGAGTCCCTCCCTCAGTCATACCTCTGTCCTCAGATTGATTCTAAGGCGATTACTTTTAGGTCAGTTTAGTAAATGGTTTGCACTTCAAATATTCATACTTTGGATTTCAACAGTTTTGGCATCGTTGAAGAAATGTAACCTATGGTGCACATATGGTGACTAAATCTATACATGTATTTATTTCTTTATATTTATTCATAACTTTTAAAATCCTTCAATATAAAATAGAGAAAGTTATATTAATGTGAATCAGAAATCGGGTTTTTAGTTCTTTAATTATGTGTAGAGATGCTTTGAGCCCAAAAGTTTTCACACGTAAAAATGGATAGGAAAGAATTCCCTGATCATTAATTTAACTTTACCGAAAAAATAAACAGTTACTACATTTCGATTTTAGATCTTTTTTTTAAATCTGCTATTGAACAATTATTACATTCGTTTTTGAGAATTTGCTACAAATTACACTCAATATCATAGCAATTTTGGATCATTTGATTTCATTTCCTATCATTGACACTTGACACTTATGATATCATCCAATCATCGCTTAATACTGGAGTAACTGCTAAGCACTACATACACAATCCTGTTGACTTTATTTAAAAGTGATACTCTTATTTACTCCGATTCAACACTGGATTGAAGACAATTTACTTCTGAGTATTTAGGATCGACTCATAACTTTCTTACCACAAATACTTCATTCTTATTCTAATATATTCATTGTTTATATGATCTTTGGGAAATCGTTCAGTACATGCCAAAGGTACTTTTAGTACTTTGATTTCGAATTTACAATGGGTATTACACTTGTTTCATGTATATACTATACCGTATGTAGGGTGTGTTGCCGGGAATATGATATTTCGCTCCAGGATCGAAATCTTGTTCTGTTCTTTCAACCGGTGGAGAAATACCTTGATACTGACATCTACAATAGATTTAGAAATTTTGAAATATCTCCCGTTTAGTATTCATTAACTTGAACAAACGACCTGCTTCGCTGTTCATTTATATTCTAAAAGCAGTAGTGTCACCCATATCATCCCAACCATTGTTCAGCCAGGTGTTCGCTATAGCCACTGTCTTGTATAAAATATGTTCCTTAATAACTAGTGCTCAGTATCGTTGTATTTTATGTACAAACAAAAATGATGTCTAAGCAAGGAATTGACTTCTGACCGTTTGACCCAGAACCACTATTGCCGATAATTTAATGCACTTTTGTCTTCGATTGCTAGCCTTATGCTCTCATCTATAAAATCGCTAAAACCGAAGTTGTTCTTTTTACACCAACAACAATCGAAAATTGACAATGACATTCTATCTTAAAACCTAGGTTAACAAAGCATATGCATGGTAGAGCCATGATTTAAATCACAGATTATCTGTTGAATATTTGGAGGCTTTATCCAGAGTTCAGTCCGTTAAGCCATATTGCATTTATTAACATATACAAATACGTACAAATGTTGAGTAAAAGTGGATGGAAATAGGGTCATCTTCAAGATAATTGTATAATGACATTAAACATACAATTCGATCCCTCACACTCTAACACACAATTTACTACGTAAGTTTTAGTCGTAACAATATTATACGTCCGTACAAGTCATGTGAGAATCGTTGCTTTAGACTAGAGTGTTCGAATATCATATTATATGTAGATATTTGCACGATTTATCCATTGCTTTTACATACTTTAAGTCTATGAAAGTTTAAACTATTTTGCATGCAATTAGTTTTTTTTTTCATCTAGAGGCTGATTCCGAAAGGAGTGGGGATCCTGATTTGGTAACACCAGTTTTAGGGAACATTTTACCTGGAAATTGTTTTAGGTATCTTTTAAAGACCTATAGACATTTTTTTTCACTACAGAAGGACAAGCCTACATTTTCTGGCCATATTTTGAAAATTTTTATCATCGAATCTTTCTCACAGATTGCTGAATCCATCCATATATAAAAATAATGTTGATCATTCCTGTCTACGTATTAAAACTTAGTGTAATTATATGTACTTTCCTATGATTGAAAGCATTATCAGATAGAGAAATAATCAGCTATGGATAAAATTTGACATAGTAAAGTTAAGCGGCTTATATATCGCGAAAAACTTGTATTAATTCCTTGAGTGGGTCCTACTTTAAGAACACAGTTATAGAAAATCATAGGTGACTGAGTGATATATTCTCTCGTGCGATTGGCAGACACAAATAAAGATATAATGACACAAGACTTAAAATTTTTAAGACTAAAAATCCATTTATCTTACTTATCAAATCAATTAAATTATTGGAACTTTTGTTGATTTTATGTTGTTTGACACTAAGAATTTCCGGACTATTTACCCAGTTTCAGTCGACTTCTACACACAATTACGTGATACGATACCTTATTGGATACGGCTAATCCTAAAGTCAATATCTGAACCTCTTACAGCAGTGGCGTAGGAAGCAAATCAGAAGTGGTGGGGAGGGGGTGGGGTCAAAATTAAGGAAATATGTTTCTTGGTACTGAATGAGTTCATCTACCGTTTGGTATGCAATAAAGAACTTGCTAATAGAAATTCGGAGTTAGATAGAATATTTTTGACGAATATGTAGGCTGTCGCCATCTATGTTAACATTTTCCAGAAAAAAAAATCAGGTTAAAAAGTGGGGCCCCGGTTCCTACGCCTATGTACAGTATAAATTGCGACAAGCCTTTGACCTTATTTGTAATAAATAGGCCATATCAATATGTAGAGTTATCTGTCCTTGTTTAATAAAATAGTCCGCAAATTTACTTATGGAAATAGAATGGTATAATGCGTTATCCCGTACCCTCCCCCTCTCGGCACTTAGTGCCTCGGTCGGCATTTGGACCTCCTCCAACCCCACTTCGGCTTCTGGATCCGCTCCTGTGTTATGTGTTATTCTGACGTCACTATGCTTTCATGAATGTCATGACGAAAATCCCAGCTATAATAGCCTATCGATATATCTGGCATAAGACTGGGGACCTCAGAGCACTTTTTGAATTTCCCGCGCGAAAATCTTTCGACCAATCAGAGGCCTACATTCAAAAATCACGTGACTTCCGGTCGTGACGTCATACCTCATATGTAGTGGGGAAACGTACATAGTATCGGTCGCTTAATCTGTTTGATAAGAAATAAAAACTATATCCATGAATCAGGACTTAACGCTCCTTCGCCTAACCCGCCATCATTATATTCGAAGTCCGAATTTACATAATGATCATCGCCATCGGCATCGCTGTCCGACTCGGAGTCAGTGCTGGCTTTCGAAACTCTTCAGGCTCCTGGCTCTAGTTCACTGCATCAGTGCATGGTATTTTTTTTTGGGGGGGGGGGGGGGGTGGTAGTAGCCTGCGACGTCACCCATCAAGGACGATAACTCAGTGGAACCGATTTGAGTACGCTCAGTTTCATATCGTTATGAAGGGTATAGCAAGTGCCAGACGGACATACGAGTGTGCTTAATATTTTTTTTTACTCTTCATATATTGATATTTGAAAATAGTATTACATAAAAAGGGTATGTTAGACATAAAAAGGGTATGTTAGACTATGTTTCACTTCACCTTTAAGTTTCATTCAAATCAGTGCAGCAGGACATTCATCAAATGACTTTAACACATACATGTATACATGTATAAATGTAAAATAAAAACAAACATAACTTTAAAATTAGAACAAAAGTGAAACCAACAAAATTTTGTATCTTCAATTCACATACATTGTAACAAAAGTAAAAAGAGTCCCAAATGGGCCTATATTGTTCATCTTAGATATAGAAAACATTGCACAATGATATTGAGCAATGATTGTAGATGGCCATAAGTCGTCAGTAAAACATGTTAAATCTACCAAGCTTTCTCAAATTTAATGTAGAAGAAGTAAAGACAGGGTTAAAAATGTGAAAAATCAATATATCAAATATATAAAAAATATTTATGAAATAACATAGTTCAAAGTAAGACAAAAACGGATAAATGGAAATTCTCCCCCCTGGATACCAGAGACTGGGAAAGACTATAATTATAATACACTACATTATAGAAACTAGTAGTATAAAGACCTATGCAATAGGTAGTATTTGCATGTTATTTGTTGAGTTTACCTTATATTAGAATGTGTTTTGTTAACAAAAGATGTGTGTTAATTACATATATTGCAATGCAATTCGAACAAGTATTTAGGGAGCAACCATTTGATTTTAGGGGAGGGGGGGGGGGCGCAGGAAGATTTGGCAAAAAAAATAACGGCTCAAATTTGGGGGTAGGGGGGGAAAGCCGGCTCTGAAATTGGGCAAAAAATAATATTCAGTCTTCCTGCCTGCCCCCCCCCCCCCCCCGCAATAAAATCAAATGTATGCTTCCTTATTGGTGACAAAACAGTCAAGAAAATAAATAATCTGTCCCAAGATATTAAGGAAATAAATATTCTATCCTTTAAAGATCTGAAAATAAATAATCTGACTCGACCAAATTTTCCAGCCCCCCATCCCCCTGTCAGAATCAAATGGTTGTCCCCAAACATTTATAATTTGTATGGCCGATTGACCGTATAGTCAGCCAAGAAACTGTCACTTTTCTATACTTCACCATAACATGCAAACAGTGAGAGGGGTTTTTATCAAGGGAGACATGTTCAAACACATGTAGCGTAGTCTTGTCAGTAACTGGGAAAGTAATTGTGCTTGGGAAAATAAAGCAGAAATATATTGGTACGTTACTCCTTATGATTCGTAATAAAATTGGTAAGCGTCATACACCATACATATTATGATCGCCTAATCCTACCTGAGTTTCCACCAATCGGCATTGTAGTTAGAAGTGTTAGTATCTCCCCTGAAAACACTCCACCGCCATTGATCAATCAAATAACCAAAGGGAAGAAATGCAATCTTGTCCAACGCCATCTTAAGAAGGAAGTTAATATCACTCTCTGAAGAGGAAAATAGTTTATTATGCTATAAACTTATTTCCTATAGTTTATTCTTCCCATTACTTTTTTCTAACAAGTATCTAAATAATATAGCATAAGCGTAGAAAAGTTTCTGCTAGAATACTTCTAATAGTTAAGGGTGACTTAAACTGCCCTCTAAGAGATGGGGCGGTCAAGTGATATTGCACGGAATTGGAGACCCAATGCCCCATGTCACAGTATATGAAGGAACGTAAAATGTACCTTAATACTTAAGGTATTCCGTTAGTTCCAAATCCTTATTGTGGCATAAGACGATAAAGAATATAACTATGATATAAAAATCTTACTGCAGTAAAAATAATTGAACTCAAAACGAGGACACCGTGATTAATAGATAAACTTGATTCAGTGAGAAATGTCAAGAATATCAACTACAAAATAGAATCGTGATTTTGCCCTTTCATCTAAAAGTTGGAGAATAAACTAGGTTACCTTAATACTTAAGGTATTCCGTTAGTTCCAAATCCTTATTGTGGCATAAGACGATAAAGAATATAACTATGATATAAAAATCTTACTGCAGTAAAAATAATTGAACTCAAAACGAGGACACCGTGATTAATAGATAAACTTGATTCAGTGAGAAATGTCAAGAATATCAACTACAAAATAGAATCGTGATTTTGCTCTTTCATCTAAAAGTTGGAGAATAAACTAGGTTCCCGTAGACTTTAAAAAGGTCATTACTGTCCGTTAGTGAGAGTGTCCGGTAGAAGGTCATAAAATGATAACAACTGTCCGTTAGTGAGAGTGCCCGGTAGAAGGTCATGAAATGGTAACAACCGTCCGTTAGTGAGAGTGCCCGGTAGACGTTCATAAGATGATAACAACTGTCCGGTAGTGAGAGTGTCCGGTAGAAGGTCATAAAATGATCACAACTGTCCGTTAGTGAGAGTGTCCGGTAGAAGGTCATAAAATGATCACAATTTGTCCGTTAGTGAGAGTGCCCAGTAGAAGGTCATAAAATGATCACAAATGTCCGTTAGTGAGAGTGTCCGATAGAAGGTCATAAAATGATCACAACTGTGCGTTAGCGAGAGTGTCTGGTAACAGGTCATAAAAAGATCATTACTACCCGCTTGTGAAACTGAACGGAAAGGGCAAACATGTTAAGCTTGAACCATATAGTTTTGTAACACTGTAATTCTGTAAAAGGTAAAGCCAATGTTAAAACTGAGGAGAGAGAAAAGCAATAGTCCTCGATTTGTCGATTTGGAGGCATTGTTACGGAAACAGTTTTACATTATATTTTTCAATATTGTAAAATGTATACTAGTTTTAACAAGCATATATCTGTTACTTACTATCATCACTAGGAATACTCTCAATGAAGCCCAGCTTTTTCATATGTTCTGGTGTTTGAAAGGACAGGGTGACAATGTCGGCCATGCCTTCATGAAAACCTTAAGAATAAAAAGCAAAAACAAATTATATTTCTATATACGTTTGTTTCTAATCTTTGATAGATTTTTTGGGCTTTTTACGTGAAAATGCAATAGATGAAGACTTTAGCTGTAACTAAAAACTTTATAAAGTGTAGTAATTTGGTCAGTTTACATAACATTAACATTATTAAAATAATAAGTGGTGGTGGTAGTAGTGGCATTATTAGTAGTAATAGTGATGATGGTGGTAGTATTATCAGTAGCATTAGCATAAGTAGTGGTAGTAGTTGTGGTAGCATTAGTAGTGGTGGTGGTAGTTACAGTAGTAGCATAAGTAGTGGTGTTGGTGGTGGTGGTAGTAGTAGTAGCATAAGTAGTGGTGTTGGTAGTAGTAGTAGTAGCATTAGTTATGGTGTTGGTAATGGCAGAAGTAGTGGTAGCATTAGTTGTGGTGTTGGTGATGGTAGTAGTAGTAGTAGTAGCATTAGTTGTGGTGTTGGTGGTGGTAGTGGTAGTAGTAGCATTAATTGTGGTGTTGGTGGTGGTAGTAGTTGTAGTAGTAGTAGTTCTAGTGGTAGTGGTGGTGGTAGAAGTAGTAGCATTAGTTGTGGTGGTGGTGGTAGTAGTAGTAGTAGCATTAGTTGTGGTGGTGGTGGTGATAGTTGTAGTAGTAGTAGCATTAGTTGTGGTGGCGTTGGTGGTGGTGGTATTAGTAGTAGCATTAGTTGTGGTGGTGGTGGTAGTAGTAGTCATTTTCGTCATCGACCCTGTAGCAGCAGCAAGTTTTGTTAGTAACATAAATGAATATTAAAAATTCAAATAATTGTTTTTCACCAATACCAGACATAAAACGAGTCACATGTATCATATGTAAATGTACCCGGATTGGCTCCTCTGCGGAAAAGTCTCGGTTGATGCCTGTAGTTCTGGAAATAGACGATATGGCCCATTTCATGATGAACTGTAAGAAGTTGGTCCTCTGTCACTGACGTACATTGTTTAATCCTATAGATAGATAATATAACAATCATCCGCGAAACTTTACATATATATTGTTTTTAACAAAAGGAAAGGGCTAGGAAGTTCAGAATAAAACAAACTGTGTATGTGAAACACTAATGCCTCCGGCGGCACCAAAGTCCATAAAGCTATTTTTAGCGTGAAGGTCATTGTGAAGGTTAAAAGATCATCGATCTTGGTGTCATTTGAAAGGGCTTCATTAGTTGAGTACGCATGTCAAATATGAAGTCTCTATCCCTCACTGTTCAAAATTTATAGCCGAGGTTAAAGTTGACAACAGACAGGCAAACAAACAGACTGGACAAAAACAATATGAAATTTATCAATTTAAAACATATTTTTTGTCCTTTTCATTATAAAAACTGATGTCATTCAAATAGTTTTGTTTGTTCGTTTGTTTGGAGAATTTTATGGTTTGTTCGCGTCTTGGAGTTATATGAATTAGAATTATGTTAAACGATATGTTTACCGGAAGTCTTGTCCGTCGTAGAAATCCCAAGCAGAAGCATGGCAAACTACTTCACGATCATTTGGTTTCACTAGCATGGAATTGTTCCAGAATTCATCAGTCATGGGCTCCATTCCAATAGAAGTAAAGAAATCTTCAGCCACACGATACATGTGCGTCACGTTATATTTCTGTAATAGTTGTAAACAATTTCATTTTTAATTCAGGTGTTAAGTTGTTCGTATAATTATCCAGATTTAAATACACAGATCAGTATTTCCGGTTTATGTTCGTGCCTGATCCTCTGTAGACCGAGTAAAAACCAAAAACATTTTGTGTTATGGTTTGTTTAATTGTTTATTATTATTGTTTTATTATTATTATTATTATTATTATTATTATTATTATTATTATTATTATTATTATTTTGCCTTATTAGCAAAATTTTAATGATTGGTATTCGTTTTATTTTTCAGATGTAGTTCCTGTTTCTGATTTTTTTTAATTTCTTCACTTTTTGTATGCCCGTTATTCAGACCGAGAACCTCCCCCCCCTCCTTCCAACCACAGTTCACAGTTACCACACACACCCCACCACTACACATCTTCATACAAAGACAAAGAAACCAAGGGTAATGAAACAGACAGTTCATTTTTCTAGAAGGATATATAAATGAAAAGGCTGAACAATTTTTCACAAGTTTTCATCCACGTGGCCTATTTCAAGTGAATTTAAGAGTCGAAATAGTTATTTTCACTAGAAAAATACTAAGTGGCCGAAAACACTAAGTAGCCCAATCGATAAATGGCCGAAAATTCTAAGTGGCCGAACACGTATGAAAAGAGTGCTCAGGTTTGTTATTTTCACGAAAAGTGAATATGCCGTTGTTCGTAACAATGTACACAAAACCACATCAAAAATTATTGCCATTTTGACAAGAAAAGTTGTAGAGGTGAACAACATTGAAAATCAAAACCAAAAATTTCATTATGGGCACATTGTTATAACTTATTTATTATTTGGTCAAACTTTTGAACTTCAGGCTGCTAAAATTATTTCTGAGGTCCAAAACCACCACACTGAGCATGCGTCACAAAATGAAAGTAGACAAACATTGTAAAATTTCATTTTACAGTCTTCATTCACAGTGGCGTAGATCGGCGGTGAAAAGTGGGAGGGGGGGGGGGGGGGCACAACCTTCCAAAAGTGAAAAGCAAACAAAGAAAAAAAAAAATAAAAAAAAAAGGTGTCCCCGGCAGCCACAAAGTCCGAAAAAGCTATTTTGCTATTTTTAGCACGAAGGTCACAGTGAATTATTTACTTTTAGTGCTTTAGTGGCTACTATGGCTACTAATCAGCAACAAAACATGTTACAGTGTGCTTATTTTTTATTTCACTTTTTTATGCACAAGTTAACTGGGTGGTATGCACATTAAAGGTCCGTGGCTGCTCATCATGTTACAATGTTCATACTTTAATACTTTCCAAAGAAAGCTTCACAGTGTTCGTTCTTGCTGACGAATTGTCTTGCAATTTGAATGTCAGACACGTTATCAGTCAGAGTTTCATCCGAAAGACAGATCACCGGTATGCCCCCGACGGGTATCGAACCCGGACCTCTTGGTCACAAGCCGAACAACTCAGCTCATCCACTGGGCTACACCTGCTTATATCTTTTAGATAAGTGCAAACTATAATAATGCGACTCTATTGCATAATCTCATCAAATAATATCATTCAAAACATAATGAATACTTACAATGGATGACATCACACTAATGCATAAGTTGAAAGATATTTTGTTGGCAAAACCTTCTATTGTTGCAACATGTTGCGTAATCAGGATACATCAACCGCCAGTAAAATAGAAAACCTTATCCGTAATTTTGTAGTTAGGGATTAAAAATCAGACATTAAAAATATAAAAGAAAATAGATTTACTTCGCTTAAAATTTCTTATTTAAGTTTATTTAAATTTTAAATATTACTCTAAAAGTGGGTAAAAACAACCATGTTTGTGCCCCCCACGTGCCCCCACTGCCCCCCCCCCCCCCTTCTCCTACGCCCCTGATTATACACTGTAACACATTTTCCCACGGTATCAATCAATTAATGATCCTCCTTCGACCTTAAATGATAATAAAAGTTTGCTTTATGTATATATAAATCCACCCTCCCAGTGATAATAAATCATAATCTACTTGCCAACTGTATCATTCTCTCTGTCAAATTCACATTGCTTGCGTCCGGATATGGTGTCAATAAGTCGTTAATGTTGTTCCACTGCTGTGCCCACATATTTCCTAAAATTAACAATATTTTGTTTATTTTGTCACGAGAAGCACACTTGGTGTAGAAAATAAGCGCTCGGCCTGCGGTGCATACGATTAGGGTTCGATTTCCATATTGTGCCACTATGTTAAAGAGGTTGCTTTCTTCCTGTTTTCATGTTGCGATACATTTGAAAAGAATGCTGAAAACGACGATAAACCCCAATTTACCAGCTTACTTTACTTTGTTATAAAACAGGTTTTATCACTTCACTAGCAGATACGAGGAGTCTGCAAGGACTTAAGAAAAACAGTTGAAGCAATTTGCATAATTTCGTATAGAAATCCGTTTCAGAGCATACTCCTCCCAATATGTTAGTTTAGCTGATAAAGGTTTTACGTCGCTTTTTCCAATATAACAGTGTATCCCGACATATCATCAAGAAGTTTTCTACCTAATCAGTACTTTGGTACTATCCGGGAATCAACCCAAAAACCGACCTCTTGATCTGCAAAACAAATACTTGTGCAGTACCACCCGTATGTTTGGCAGTCATGACATGCTGGGTAATTCAAAAGACACGATTTATTCCGCCTGTCTTGTCTTACTGCTGATTTTAAGGGGATCCATGGACGGACACACATTATGGTTCATCGTCACGTGTGTCACAGAGGCATGGCATCGATAGCTGTAGTGTCGTGTTTTGCATTAAAAATGTACAAAAATTACCAAGATAGCATATGCATAACAAATATGTCAATCAAATCAAACAACAAGTCTTAATATACACTTTTCATCCTCCTATCTAACTTTAGTGTATTTGATTTTTTACTCTGTGTGAAGATTGATTGATTGATTGAATATTGTTTTACGCCACTCCACGAATATTTCACGTATATGGTGACGGCATCTGCCTGATGCATTGCATACAAATTAAGACCTTTGCAACGGACCCACCCGAAGCAGTGAGGGATCTTTTACGTGCCATGCCTATCGTGACACGGGACCTCGGTTTTTACTGTCTCATCCGGAAGACAGAACACTGATGCGCCTAAGGCGGGAGTCGAACCCGAGACCTCTCGATCAAGAGCCGAGCACCTTTTCCAGTAGATCACACCGGCTTACTCTGTGTGAAGAAAGATTCTAAAACGAAGATGGCCTCATCAGTGAACCTTTTTTAATCCTTTATGATCTGTCTGACAAATAACAATATTATCTAGGGAGAATTTGCAATTTATTTCTGACCAGTCTCTTCAAAATCCTTTAATTTGGTGGGCCGATAAAACTGTTAAACCACCGACTGAGTACCGTTTGTTACTCAATTGACCGTCCTAAGTCGTACAATCAATATTTTTGTAATATCATTGCATGTGTTGCATTACTTGTTACCAAGATTTATTGTACATCTCCTTGGTGACTTCTGCCCTACAACTAAGTCAGATTTCTTTCCCTTTTCCTTTCTATGTTATTCCTTAGATGTCGAAAGAGGGCAAATGAACGAAAGCACGATAGGTAATTATAAAAGATCGTTAATTCCTTAGGCTCATGTGAACATCTTTATTACAGAAGGAGAGAACTTTCGGCTCATGTGAACACCATGCTAATAAAAAATGGAGTATCTTTACTGTCACCCTTCTTTAAACTTCTTCCTATCGTAAATCTGTCTATTGCTTCTTTTACGACAGGGCTTATCAAGTGTCAATGTTTTGAATTATGGATTTTAAACTTTAAGCAGCTCACCGAACAGATGTGCTGGAATGTGCCCAGTTGAAGGGAATAATTGTGCTCCATATTTATTCATGAGACGCCGCCTTACGTAGGCATGTAGCTCTTTATAAAGCGGATCCAACTCCGTGAATAAATTCCGGACATCTTCCTCGAAGGTTGGAGTCTCGTACCATGACCTCCAGTATTCTCCGGTGTCGTTGAAACCTGGAAAAGAAATTTAAAGGACTCGAGTCAGAACTACAATATGGCTACTACAAAGTGGCATCGTCGTAGATTTATCAATGAGGTGATTAAATAGACCTCGCTTTTTCGGGTGTATCTGTTATATAGGTCTAAATATCTGTGCACTGGCAGATGCTCTCACCGTATATGTGCAATTACCTTGATGTGACGTACAACAACAGCAGCAGCAGCAGTAACAACAACAACAACAACAACAACAACAACAACAATAATAATAATAATAATAATAATAATAATAATAATAATAATAATAATAATATTGTGGAGAGTCCCAGGGGTTCAACCCAGATCATCTGCACGGACATGACGTGACATGTTAAAAACGACACTAAATAAATGACTTATTTTGAAATAAGTTTCGACAATTATCACATGCCATTCATTAATAACAAGTATATGGGTCAGGGTAAAAAATGAGAAAGGTTGCCTACTGCAGAGGTTTCTTCTGTAAACCTTATATAGATGAAACATTAATCAGAACTAATGGACTAATAACTCTCCATGTCATAATACTATATAGCCCAACATGGACAGGATTTGCAGAATAAAAATTCACAAACCGCTGAACTTAATGGCATCGTTCATGACTTTGGCGAATTCAGTGTAGGTATTCCTCATCTTGCGACCAGTAACGTCCCGCCATCCTTTCCATACATCTAGTAGTTCTTGGTAGTTACGGCTGTTTGAGATTATATCAGTCAGTTCTACGAATGAGAGGAATAACACGTGCATTGTATAGAGTCAGTTTTGAGAATGATTATGATGTTATGTGTGTATATGTTAAATCAGTCACTTCTGATAATGATATTAATAGTACATGTATTATATCGGTTAGTCCTGCCATAATAATATTAAAATATGTATTTTATCAATCATTCATGCCTATAATAATAATAATTTGTTTTACATCAGTCAATTTCTCCAATGATAATAACAATGCCTGTATCAAACCAATTAGTCCCGCCAATGATAATAATAATACATGTATTATATCAATCAGTTCCGCCAATGATAATAATAATAACAATAATAATAATACATGTATCATATCAATCAGTCCCGCCAGTGATAATAATAATAAATGTATTATATTGTCCTATGAAATATTACAATTTATAAGGATGAAATTGAAATAATGATAACGGTTGGTTGATTGGTGTTTTTTTACCTCGCTTTCAACAATTTTTCAGTTATATCGCGAAATGAAAGCAGGAGGTAACCAACCTCTTAAACATAGTGGCGCAACTCGGGAATCGAACCCGGATCGTCGGCGTCGTAAGCCGAGCGCTTAACCACTACGCCAAGCCTGCCCCGAAATAATCATAATGACTACTATGAATATTTCAATTTCATCCTTATAAATTGTAATATTTCATAGGACAATATCAATCAGTCCCACCAGTGATAATAATGATAATGGGCGAGGGATTCCTCTTTTCAAATAAATATTATCATTATCGCATCAATATTACAGAAAACATTAGATATAAACTGTCTTCTTTAATGTATTGTCTTCAATTTCTACTGCAGCCTTGGTCATTGTTGAAGTAAACATCGCTTTTACCTTCTATACTGTAAGTTCTTGAGTCAAGAGTAAAATATGTGTATGTCATAAATCTGAATATGACATTAATGTAATAAACCGTAGTCGTTATCAAAAATTCCCGAGCTGACATTCAGAAGGGAGTTTCGAGATACGCCTCCACTCCGAGTTTTACGCAATTCATCTAGAATGAAGGGAATTCAATTTCTGGCTGGTATACACAGGTGCAACCATAAAACAAAATGGATTGATTGATTGATTATTGCTTAACGTCACTCCACGATTATTTCATGTATATGGTGACGGCATCTGCCTGATGCATTGCATACAAATTTAGACCTTTGCAACGGACCCACCTGAAGCAGTGAGTGATCTTCCGTGACACGGGACCTCGGTTTTTACTGTCTCATCCGAAAGACAGAACACCGGTGTGCCCAGGAAGGGAGTCGAACCCGGGACCTCTCGGTCACGAGCCGAAAACAAAATGCAAATTGACATTATTTATCTAATGTAATTTATATTCATATTATAATCATATACCCTGAAATTCACTGCAGTATAAACTGGGTTCTTTTTTTTTTGTTCACATCATTGTAACGAATTTACTTGCAGTTTACATTTACATCCTTCTTACATAATGGCGGAAATACTTTTCATTTTAATAATGTCGAAACACTGTTGCGTATCTCGAAACTGCCCTATTGTACAATGTTTACCTGAATTCAACGTTGAATATGTTTACCTCTGGACGTGTACCTGACCCAACCTGCAGAATTTACCTTATTCAGTTTGTTGCCATCTTAACCAAAGTCCATCTTTTAATAATTACTCGATTCAATTTACGGTATGCAGGGCCGTAAGAAGCATTTCAAAAGTGAAAAGACCAAACTTTAAATATCGTTTCGTTTCGTAACGCGATATAAAATTGGTCCATGATCTCCCCGATCTCCCCCCACACACAAACACACCTCCCTCCGGTTCCTACGTGCTTTGTATGTTTACGTAATTCCATATACATTTTCATTCTCCTGCTTCGTCTTGCTTCTAATTCTAGTTGTGGTTATTGTACCTTATACTAGCATTAGGTATGAATGTGGTCACAGAAATATCATGGTTGTAAACCACGGTGCTCCGTGGAACACCGTGGAATCAGCACCGTAGTTTACGACGAATTAGATGTATATTTACAACTTCATATTCCTTATTTTAAAATTTACCTATCAATATTATAGATGGGAAAATATGTATCTGATTAAATTCATCCTTTGATTATGATGAACCAATGGGGTTTTTTTTATTTCTTCAAAGATGCCTGTACCATTTCATTTGGGAATATTTTGTCCCATTTGCATAGAGCTAAAAAATCGATGTTTGGGAAAAAATTAGACAAATTTTTGGGAAAGTCAATGACATTTCCATTGGGAAGGGTCCTTATAACGGGCCTGATTTTAAGGAAAAAAAAACACCACTGTAAACTGGTTATTTATGTTTACTTGCTTAAATTCTTACTGGAAATTTATTTACCATTTTCTTGTTTTGTATTTATTCGCCTTATTCCGATTTCAGATAGTATTACCTGGTTCCAGCTGCATACAGAGTTTTCCCGGTAAACAAACTCTTCCAGTGCTATAAATTCCAGTCAGATTGGCTTCTAACTCGGATATCTGGACAATAAAAATATATGTTATTATCGAATCATTTGGAAATGACCAATATGTCAACTTCTTTCTCATGTTACCAAGTTTTAAGAGTTCTTAATTTGTATTCATTTATATCGTACTGCACTTATGGCAGTAAAACATTTTAGTATAGTTGTCCAAACTTTTGAATATTTTGATTTTAAAGTGCCCAATAGTCATCAGTGTTACAAGTGTTTTACTACGATTTATCCAAATAAGGATGTATGTTAAATGTTCTCTCAATATATTGGAAATTCAACAATGTCGTACGATTTCCTGTGAGACATCGGGGAAGAAGTGACCAATAGACAAATCTGTTAGAAGTGTCTTGCAGATTGTGACCGATGTCTACAAATCAAATCTTCCGGCGATCTTTAGGAAATGATGCCATAGCATTAGATAAATGTTCGGTCCATCCTTGATCCATAGTCAGACGCAATATTCCAACCCTCGTACAAACACAGACCATAGGTCAGACAAGGCTCGAACTCACCACTCTCAGACTACGGGATGATCCTGTCGACAATTCGGCGATGACCGTCCGTCTTGAGTCCAGAAGAAATAGTAGAATGGGATTTCCTCCATCGATTGATGGCGGATATATAGACTTACCTTTTTCACTTGTTCTGTGTCGTTCGTTGCAGCAAAGCCAATTGACGTAATCTTCTCAAATTGTCGTTTATTGGTGGCATTAAATCCAGACCAATCAAACGTTTGCTTCACATGGTCTGCTGTGGCTTTGTCGAATTCCGATACAGAGAGGGATGCATTAGTCTGTAATCAAAACATAAATATTATGAAACCTTCTTTAAATACCTGTTGTAAAGGTCGCCTACTAAGAATTCACCTGCTTACGACGGTCGCTTTTAAAATATCATTGTATAAGGTTTTCTTGCAAAATTAACTTTTCTATAAAAACCACCTCAGTAGCAAGGTCACTTTGAATGCTTTACTGAAGAGATTTTTACACAAGTATATGGATTATCACATAAGTGTTCGTTGACAGGTATGTTTATTTTGCGATTCCAAAAGAATACCAACTGCGATAAAAAGTTTGGGAATGGATGAAGAAAAAGCCGCTTTCTTACGCAGTCACCAATGAAGCAAGAAAAACTTTCAACATTTCAAACAAACCGTTTCTTCTATTTAACGATCGTCTATACCTACCTGTGTGGTACATATACAAAAAGATAGTCACGACTTCCATTTGCTCTCATTTCCTTGTATTATTATTTCCCTTTATAGTAACTGTGTTAAAAGCAATGTTGTTTATATGCTCTTTGTGTCCATATGGCATATTTATGAAGTTTTTAAACTTCTTTACTAAAGTTTGAATGAATGTGCTTCTTGGTCGTACCTTACAATTATTTAGATAAAAAAAGACTACAATGTAGATATCCCATGGTCGATGCAAACGAAAATGTTGCAAATTGTGGTTTACCATTTCTTCCATCTTTTGTTTTGTTATATTTGTATAGTAATTCCAGAAGGCTTTCTGTTCACCAGTATAGAATCTGTGACTTTTCACGTGATATTCCTGCAGATAAGCCACAGCTTCGGATTCCAGTGTTGATTTTGTTGCCGCGGTTCCGTATAAAAGTGAAAGCAACATAAAACTCCTAGTTTTAAGCATGCTGAAATGAAAAATAGAAGAAGCTATTCGATAATAATAGCAAAATAGTTATATTTACCATGCCATCTAAGTTTTCCTTTGTTATATTTGTGTAATAGTTCCAGGATGCCTTCATATTCTGGTTCCATGAAACACTGATGTTGCTTTCGTAACTCATTAAAAACTCAACCGCTGCGATCTCGTTGGTAGATAATTCACCCCTCAAGATTCCACACAAAAACAATTGAGAAAAGCAAATAATGATAAATTTCTTCATTTTAGCTTCTTTTTTAAATAAAACGTGTCCACACTTTTATTTAAACAGAAATATTTTACAAAACATCCAGTTTGATTTTGAGATGACTCTAATAATTATCCAAATGAATGGTGAAAATAAAAGGAAAATCCTTTTTGAAAACAAAAAAAAAACTATTAATTTCACAAATATACCACAAAATCGCGCACAATTTAGTGTTTAAGCGTTAGTTTTTAGATAAAATTGTATTCTGCAAAAATCATTCAAAAGATGTGGAAGAATATCATTCGACAAAGTTTGATCACAACTTCGTAAAGAGGGGCGTCTTAATTTTCTCCGTTTCTAAAATCTAGACAGCTAAACTGTTCTCATGCTCCGTAACTTGCAAAACTTGCAAATAAATCTATAAATCATGGGACAAATAGACCATTGAGGAGGATTGTGCCTTACAGTAAACAACATAAGTACATAATTGATTCACATAAATTATACTCAAGAACACCCGCTTTCTTGTAGAATCAAGCCACAAAGTAATTAGGGCTTTAAACAAATGCATGTACCCTTGTTCCACAACATGCATAATCATTTCAAAAAGCACCTTAGGGATAAACGTTTTATATCATACGTGAAACTTTTTTTTTAATTTTTAAAATTTAATTCGAAAATCTGCATAATATGAGACAAAAAATTTCTATAATCCTTGCTGTTTACTATAAGCGTATGCAGTAACACGTACATGAAATTGGCCATGTTGGATTTAATGCGCGTACACGTATGCAAAATTAATTCTGTACCTATATCCCTAGCTGTCTGAAGAACGGGTTCCCCCTAAATTTGTTTGTGTACTTGGCTTTGATTTATTTTATCTTATGTTATTTATTCTAATTAACTAGTTACTTTATTATTATTTTTCTTTTTTTAGTTGTAAAACTCACGTCGAGATTAGAAATGCAGTGCTTGTATGCACTGCCGAAATCTGACTGATGCTTTACAAACGCTTAGATGATCAAGACAAGTGACTTTTTGTATGAGTGATACCCCTCGGGATTTATCGTCAGTTTATACGTAAAATCTTATGTTTTGGTCATTTGTTTTACTATGATTATTGCCTATCGTGAGAAAATAATTAAGAATATTTCATCGGTGTATGTTTTTCATCGGTGTGTTTTTCATCGGTGTATGTTTTTCCAGTGAATATAAATGCTGATATTCATGTATTTGCAATAATACTGGTGATATATGACTGAAAAATAGCATGATTGTTTACGATAAAAGCAAAGTCATAATCCATAATTCATACGGAATGTTCGGACCTCTTCTCATAAAAGAATTGAACATAATGTAAAACTCGAAGCGGACGCGTATCAGAAGCAGCAATTTGAGCAAGGGACCTTTAACGTTTAAACTTCAAGCACAACACGGGGCCTCGTTTTAATTATCGATATACAGGACAGCAACAAGTTGCTGATGGGAGTTGAACCCAGAATGTGTAGGTGGCAGACAGTCACTCTGTCGGCGTGGCCCACAGGGTTGTCTTTAAAACATTGCTGGTAAGAAAATAATGGCATGCCATCTAGTAATTTATGAAAAGCAGACGGCCACATTAAGTTACTCTTAAACTCAGGTGTAAATCCACATATTTGTTCCACAGACAAATCGTATGGCTGTTGTATAACACCTATATCTCACAAGAATGAATATATACAGAGTAAATGGTGTTCCTCTATAATTTGAGTCGGGACCTGACTCAGTCCACCCATTTGGATCGCGGGTTTCCATCCCTTAAATATTTGTTTCTAAAAACCTTCGGACCTTAAAGTATTTCTAAAAGACAGAACCCTTACATTTACCCTTTTATTAATTTTGACAACGATAAACACATCAGTAAAACGGTGGGCGTATGGGTTGTGTGTTATAGAACCAATCTTAAAGGATTTCTTGTTCGCTGGCATAGTCAAGTAGGTTCCTGGTTTGGTTCAATACAGAGAGGTTTGGGTTTGGTTCGAAACCGAGGGGTTCCGAGTACAAGTACCATTGGTAGATTTTCCGTATCCTGTATACAGTATAACCTAATTTCCCTGTCATTAGGTATGTCTCGTGCGTGTCTAATATATCAGGCAGATATTGTTTATATATAAATGAAATTATGGTGTAACGTAAAACAAATCCACCACTGGATCTACTACTGTACGTGTAACTCCAAAGAGATATATAATTATGATATATGCATGCATCATTGCATTATATCAAAACATGACAACTGCTTCATCATTTGGCAGCAAACTAGTTAACATCAAAGCGTGCGTGTATCTCCATTTACTATAAGAAAATTACTTTCTAAAAATTACATCCTCTTTATTTCCGAAATTAAATCTTTCTTTTTATTCTAGAAATTATATCAAAGAGTAACGAGTACAAATCCAAGATATTGTTCCGAAATCCACAACTCGAAATCGAAGAAACAGACAATACATATGTAAATATAATATAAATAATCACGAACCTCTGGCAAAACAGAGGTGGGATCAGGTGCCATGGAGGAGTAAGCATCCCCTGCCGACCGGTCACATAAGTATAAGCGAAATAGAATTATTCGTTGTTACAGAATTAGGAAACGGCACAGCCGTAGTCAAAATAGATATATGTCATAAGCAGTAAGAATACTGCTATATAGTATAGGTAATACAGATGGTTTAGTTACTGTGAAATTAGGAAGTCAACATGTCAGCCAACGATACATCATATGAGCAAATAAGGTTTCTATAACGACCGTAAAATTTGCGGAATGTTGACATAAGTCGTGATATCTCATATCCTTGTTTGAGTAACTTTTCTCCTAGTAATTGGCTTCCATAAATGAAAGAGAAATACTCAGATGACGCTCGCGCATATCGAAACAATTGGGATACATAAACACCGTACGCAGGTGATAAAGGAAGTTTGCTACTAGTATATGGAAAGTTAACAATGGAGAAACTAAAGTCATCACGTTTGTCATAAATTAAAGTATTAAGTTTACCATCTCGGTTGACATCAAAAAGTAGATCTAATTATGAAGCACATGAATTGGGTATTGTAGTGTCCTTAATTTCAAGTTCCTTGGATATATTGTATGTACGTATGTATCAAAGTTTTTGTTATTTATAGATAGTACATCATCAATATATCTGAATGTAAAATTAAAGGACAAGGCCAATTGCTTCTTATTTTGACTTATAAGATTTTGTATAAAGTCAATTTCGTACGACGAAAGGAACAAATCTGCTAGCAAAGGAGCACAGTTAGTCCCCATAGGGATTCCGATGGTTTGTTGGAAGACCTGGTCACCGAACACAACATATATATTGTCAATCAGGAAGTCCAGCATGTTTTTATGTCATCTTCAGAGTACTTATATTTAGATTCAGAGTGGTTTTTCACAAAATTTGTATATGGATATCCTAAAACAATAAATTTATATCTGAGTGAACCCTTTTTGGTGAAGAAACAGTTATCAATAATTCTAAAGAGCCTGGTTTTCAATTTATCAGGAGGTATGGTGGTATTAGGTGTAGAAAAATCATAAGTCTTAATGAATTTAATAGTTGTCAGATTTTGAGATTTTAAGTTTTCCAATAATTCTTTGGAGTTTTTTAGTATCCAAAACTGATTAACACCACTACGAGAGTAAATCACATCGGAGTACGTCTGAAGTTTCTCCTTAATTGCAGATAACATTTTGGTAAGGAGGGCTGATAGAGGTTTGGTGGGGCATTTACTGGATCCTGCAATGAACCTATGTTTATATGGATCTTTGTGTAATTTAGGAATCCAATATAAATAGGGTAAATCGAACTCACTATCCTTAGTACATAAGTTAATGACTAAATTAATATGAACAGTAAGTGTCAATATTACAACCTCCCCCGTGCCCCATTCCAATAAATGATTTGTTAAAATATATAAAAAGCTCGCATGCGCGGATCCAGAAATTTTTGTCAGAGGGGGTCCAACAAAAAAAAGGTAAATTTTTCTTTTAGACGAGGGATGTCCAATCCCAAAAATGCACAAATATTACCTTTTTTGGGTAAAATTTTCGGATGCCAGGGGGGTCCAGACCCCCAGTACCCCCCTCTGTATCCGCGCATAGTTCGTGAACGGGAGACACTAGTGATAATGAAAAGATTGAATAATAAAAAAACAATACATTATAGTGCAATAAACAAGAGTTTAAAAAATTCAAGACAAACACCAAACAATGTGATATTTGATTTTTTATCTTTTCATACCTATTCATTGATTTATTTATTCATTCCTTTGCTTATTTAATGTCATCTCCCACAAGAACTGCATGTAACTGAGGAGAACAGAGGAGAAGTTGGTTTGGCTCATAGTAATTAACACATACGACCGTAAACATCGGTGTATTGTTTTATGGCAGTTCAGGAACTTTATACCTATAATGCGCACAGCATTACCTACATACCTCAAATATTTCATTCGTTACCAAGGACCTACAGGTGTGGATCCAATAGATAGTAGAAGGGGTTTCAACCCTATTGTTATAACATCATGTCAAGGGGGGGGGGGTGTTCCCCCTTAGTCCTTTTAGAAGCTGAGATAGAAGTAGATAGTGTCGTGTTAGCATGTTCTTTCACCATACGCCTGATCACATTTTAATATACATTAAATTTTCATCATAATAAGCAGAACAAAGGTCATGTGACACAAGACAATTCATATTAAAGGTCACTAACTAATGTATGGATTTGACATGCATATATTATGATCCCGAAGTAAGTTTATTCATTTTTCTGGCGTGAGGGGAGGGGGGGGGGGGGTTAAAACATAGTAAAGTTATAACGTTTATATTACTAGCAAAGTATTACTTAAAATTGATGCGGCATTGTCCTTTACAATTATACGTTTATAACAATGTAAAGTGTTCAGTGTGTGATTTATTAGAGATTTAATTATAGTTAAATTTACCTTGCAAATGAATCCTTCGTGTTGACGCTTTGAATCATCGATGCATAAATGAAGTAACGTCGTTACAGAAGGAGAGAACAGCCTACGTCTGACACGTAGCCTTCTCAAAACACTTTGTTTACGTCTACATATATATATACTCTTAAATGAGTTATGCAAGTAATGGTCAGTCCTTGCTGCATGACCGATAGATAGAAAGCAAATTAATGTGCGTTTGTGGGGAAGGGAGGTGCAAAACCTAGCTTGCGTATTTATGGTGGTTAGAATGGAAGGTAAAATTTCCCATGCAATAATTTTATTGTGTTGAATACAATTCCAAATTTATAAATTCCTGTCATCCATTACTATATGTTGTTGGTTGGTTGATTGGTGTTTTACGTCGCTTTCAACAATATTTCAGTTATATCGCGACATGGGAGTAGGAGGTAACCAACCTCTTTAACATAGTGGCGCAATCCGGGATTCGAACTTGGATCGTCGGCACCACAAGCCAAGCGTACTATATGTTGTTATGCAAGGTATTTCTGACTACTCGGTCAGATGCTTTCTCTCTTTTATTTTTTTGATCGGAAAGTTTCCTGTCAAACTGTATTATAAGTATCTAGACTATCATAATACTTGGGAGTGGACATGATGTGGACATTGTCCTTTTGTATTCTATTTAAATGACCCAATGAGACACTTCCAATCAAAATAAAAACGATGATAGCCGCTGTATGACTGCAATATCATCCTCTCTCTCTCTCTCTCTCTCTCTCTCTCTTCGTGACAAGAATTGTCTTTTTGATATTGAGAATAGTATTTGGCGTCCTTAAGGAGGTGTTGCGTTTTCACTCAATTGTTCACATTAGTAATGAGAAGCTGCAACCCACCCCAACCCATTTTTTTTTTCAAAACTTTCTAGATCCGCCTTTGTACATGGCTTGTTAATAGTACTGTAATACAAGTGATATAGCCAATGCTGTGAGTATTATTTATTACACCAGGGAGGATTGTGAGAAAAAGAAATAACATTTCTTATCCCTAGATATAAAAATTCCGATTAACATGTTACAAAATTATTCTCATGCACATAAAATGAGCATACAAACAAATCCCCTCCCCTTAGCCATGCTTATCATTGTCATAATAGCCACTTGTCTAAAGTGTTCATGTGAGCAATAAATTGAATCATCAATTCATACTGAAGTATTGTTTGTTATATATTGATCTAGTGGCGTCGTACAGGGTGATACATTACCCCTACCTTTGACAAGCTGGTCGTTATTACGCCATCTCTGATTGGCTAACTGCATCAATTGATATCAACACTAATTTGTTGAGCATTGTCAAAATAAAATATCCTAGATATTCATATATTCTATTTTCCTCAATACTGTGAAGCCAACTTTCCACCGGAAGATCTAAACCGCCCAATAGATGATAAAGAAGTTCACTTATAAAACCAGCAGTTCTCAGTTTACTTTTTAAAAATCTCTTCGAACATACAAATATTGTTATCGTTCATTTTTCTGGAACTTAACACAAAGATGGATGTAAACATGTCCCACCTATGCTGGGAGGAGCGCGCAGAATTCGATAAATATCGGGTTTGGTATCTAGAAACTCGCGTATTAAAGATAAACGCTGAAACATTCCGAGAATGGCCTAAGGGATAAATTCTATGTTTATCATAGACAGTAATGCAACTTTCCTGTTTTTCTTTATTAGCACGACAAAGCCGGCGTGGCCTAGCGGTATCGCGCCGGACTCCTGATCGGGAGGCCGGGGTTCGAGTCCCGCTCTGGTCATGCCGGTGTCCTGTCTTTCGGATGAGACAGTAAAAACCGAGGCCCCGTGTTGTGGTATGCATGGCACGTTAAAGATCCCTCACTGCTTCGGGTGGGTCTGTTGCAAAGGTCAAAATTTGTATGCCCCGCATAAGGCAGATGCCATCACCATATACGTGAAATATTCGTGGTGTGACATAAAACAAAAATCAATCAATCAATCAATATTAGCACGACAAATATGCATGAATCATAAAGTGCAGAAATACATTGAGGATTTATATGAATATTACTCTCTTTTTTCTCTACTTTTCATACGTATCTACCACGCCTGCCGTGGCACGGCCCGGGTCCTTGGTTTTTACTATCTCATCCGCAAGACAGAACACTGGTTGCCCACGGCGTGAATCGAGCCTGGGACCCTTTGGTCACAAGTCGACAACCTCATCCACTGGGCTTGATTGACTATTAGTGCCACAGTTACATGGTTCAAGTTACCCGTAATGTATCTTTATTCATCTATATATGTTTTAAAATTTCAATATACTGTATTGGCATTTGAAAATAAAGTGAATTGAATTGAATTGTGCGCCAAAGTGGCACGGTTCAAGTTGTTTGTAATCTTTATTTCACCGTGGCAGACTGTACATAGTAAGTGCCAAGGTACAAGTTACCTGTGGTGTATGTTTGTTTCACCATGGCAGACTGTGGTAAGTGTCACGGTATAAGTTATCTGTGATGTATGTATATTTCACCGTGACAGACTGTAGTAAGTGTCACGGTATAAGTTGCCCATGATGTATGTTTATTTCACCGTGGCAGACTGTAGTAAGTGCCACGATATAAGTTATCTGTGATGTATGTATATTTCACCATGGTAGACTGTAGTAAGTGTCACGGTATAAGTTACCCATGATGTATGTTTGTTTCACCATGGCAGACTGTAGTAAGTGTCACGATATAAGTTATCCGTGATGTATGTTTGTTTCACCTTGGCAGGCTGTAGTGAGTGCCATGGTATAAGTTACCCATGAAGTATGTTTGTTTCACCATGACAGACTGTAGTAAGTGTCACGGTATAAGTTATCTGTGATGTATGTATATTTCACCATGGCAGACTGTAGTAAGTGCCTCAGTACAAGTTACCCATGATGCATGTATATTTCACCATGGCAGACTGTAGTAAATGCCACTGTACAAGTTACCTGTGATTTTGTGTATGTTTCACCGTGACAGACTGTAGTAAATGCCACGGTATAGGTTACCCATGATGTATGTTTCACCATGGCAGACTGTAGTAAGCGCCACGATATAAGTTACCCGTGTTGTATGTTATGGCACGGTACAGAGATGCGATATCTACGATGCCTACGATAGGCACACTATTGCATGTAAATGCTGAAATGGGTCAAACCTCCTGTTAAATATGCGGAGTGATTTTCTGAGGACGGATGGAAATGTATCTTTTTGAAAAAATTCTCTGAATATGAAGGTGTGTAAGAGTTACAGATACTTGCAAATTTTCACAAACTTGTGCCATTTCTGATTTAGTATACATACATACATGAAAACTAGGGGATTTCCAAAATTTCGTTTCTACTTTTAGCACAGTTCTTCTCCTACTCGTTCAACCATTCATAACACTCTCTTCTTATATCTGTCTCCGCCTACATACATGTATGGTTACGCTGAAATAGATACCCGCATGGCCGTAGGAACCGGGGGCAGGCCCCCCCCCCCCTCACACACTTCTTTGGCCGATCATAGATTGTTATCTAATTCGCTAGATTGTTTTCATTAAATTATTCTTAACAGGCAATTGATTTGTAATCTTATAAACAGTATATATAAATTTCTTTTTCTTTCTGAACGTTAATGCTACAACTTATTTTCATCATGCAAAGATACAAAATGTTCGGGCTCTGGAAAACATTTACTCCTGCAAACATAGGCGCAATATCCCGTCCCTCTTAGTGTCTCTAAGTTGAAATGACGGGCCCTGAACACCGATTATCTATGTTTGTATGTGGAAATGATTTTATAATTAACTGTCAGCACCGATAGATTTTGAGGGAGGATTGCAACCCCCCTTTTGGACAAAACAAATATACATATATATGTACTAAATAACTAAACCAGCTGTGGATCCAGAATTTCCGAAAAAGAGGGGGGACACATGTGTATTAGCCAAACTTCTCAGCCAATTTTGGTGCCAAATCTGGATTTTTACTTGTAGATATGTGGCGAAAAGGGGGACCCCCCTAACTCCGCCACTGTAAAACGATAAAATTTCCACCATGCATGGTCAAATTATTAGTAAGGGAGGGTTGTTGGTTGGTTGGTTGATTGGTGTTTTACGTCGCTTTCAACAATATTTCGGTTATATCGCGACATGGAATCAGGAGGTAAGCAACCCCTTAAACATAGTGGCGCAACCCGGGAATCAAACCCGGATCGTCGGCGCCGCAAGCCAAGCGCTTAACCACTACACCACGCCTGCTACCTTAGTAAGGGAGGGAGCACTGGCAGATTTTGATGGAGGATTGCAACCACCACCACCGGTGGCCGTTTCAAAGGCTGCAGCACCCTCTCCCGCCCTTCTCCAGAATGAATAATGGAAAATAGTAGTTATGACAGACTGCAATCCCCTACTAGATCCGCCTATGGTCAGTGTATGTCTCTATGCGATTCATGCAATACACCTAGGCGCAAAAAGTGATTTAAAACAGTGGTATCATATTAAAAATTTGAATTTACAATTTTGCCCCCCCTCTCCCCTCACATTCACTTTTGATTGCTTCCTACGGGCCTGACCTATCTATGTATACACCATCGGAATCAGGAGGGCGAGATCTACCGTGATAGATCTACTATGATTTTATCAGTGCAGAAATTGTTTATCTACTTTCATTTTGCAACAAGATGAATAGGATCTCACACCATGCTACGGGAGGGACAAAATATCTCAATCCCAGTGCGGCATGATGACTTAGATTTCTTTGTCCTCATTTAAAAAATGACCCACCAATCCCGCCAAAAAAAAAAAAAAAAAATACTAGTCAAAGAAAGGTAACTCTTATAACAATGCCATATGCGCAATATTAGCAACTCTCATCTTTCTCAAGAAGAAAAAGATCATTTTCAAAATAATTTCTAAAAAGAAGTGGTGAACATATATGACATTTTCATTCAGATGATCAGTGATTGACAATTTACAAAGAATTCAAAGTGTAAATACTTGTGTTTATGGTAAGCAAATTAGATTCCAAATCGACTGAACAAGTTCTAAGACGCACTGGTTTGAACAAGGTTTGCACGGAAACAGTAACGAATGGAGGGAAGCAACAATAACCATAAATTAGCATACAGATACAAATATATATATTTCATATTGACAAGGAGATATTGAGGCAGAATTAGTTTCTGCCCAATCTCAAATTTCCAAGTTCCTTTTAAACTTCTTTTAAAACATATTCAATGCAGATAAAGTTTGCAGCAGAGATAGAACATTCTGTACCTAGGAAAAATATCACATTTTAAGGAGATAGAACACTCTGTCACTGAATCACAATTAAATAGCAATGTGATTATGAACTTTCTGACATTAAATAACATTATAAAGTAATCAAGCAGAATAAAGGTAATAATTATTTTAGTAATTTATTTACCGTAGGTGAGTAAGTATATTTCCCTGTTATAGGTTGCACCAAAGGACCCTCATTGACTTACCAGATGGGTTTTTGGTGGCCATACTAAATATTTAGATCTTCACTACCTATTACAAGTTTTCAAAAGAACTTGCCAAAGACTTTATCGTACAACTGAATATATTAACTCTATCCTTTGGAGAATTTTTGAATTGGAAATAGAACTTGTTCTTGAGGCGGCCACGTTAGTCGCATGTCTGTCCACTCATGCTGTTTTAAGAGATTTTCATTACGGTATTCCACATTTTGATGCGCCGGTGTCATAGAGTAGATCTATAATTCTAAATTTCGAACTGTAGTTTATTTATGTCTCCGTTTTGTTCTACGCGTACGTTTTCTATATATTCTTTTGTTGGATCAATATCCATCTGAAGTGAAAATGATACCTATGAATATATTGGATTGCCTTCAAAGTAATACCCCACTTTTATAAAATACACACCACCCTCTTTCCCATCTTGCCTATACATGTTGCATGTCGGTGATAGTATATAGTAAAACTGAATGAATGAATAATTTTTATTTTCATTGCGAAAATTTGCAAAGTAATTAAGATAAATTGCTTTGTTCTTAGTATTAGCATGGCCATTCCGACGAAACATTGACATTTACTCCTGCTTTACAATTCAGAGCACATAAAAGCTATGATCACAAACATGTTGTCACTTTGCTTTAGCAGTGAATATTAATATTATATGCCTACTAACAAAAGTGATGAAAGAACAAGAAGTGACCATGATACGAAAACATTCACTAAATTGCTAAATGTGTTAGGCGATAATAAAAAGATATTGAAAATTGCATTTACATATGTTGCTATATTGATCGATAAACAAGAAATAATAGCCTAGACATCTCACTCTGGATATTTGATGCTGCTATCATGTGGGATAGAGTTTGAAACTTGATTAATACTATATAACTCGACCGGCTTATACTGCACATGCTGTTTAAAGAGTTGCATTACTCCTCTGTGTTAGTGCAGTGGCCGATCCAGGATTTCCAAAAAAGGGGGGGTGGCGGCACATGTGTATTAGCCAAACGACTTAAGGGGGGACCCGGGGCCCCCTCTAAATCCGCCACTGTAGTTTTAGAATAAAACAAAGTGTAATTATAGATCAAGTGAACAATTCTTTTTCGCAGAACTAAGTCATGATTGCCTTAGGTACAGCATAGATCGGTCATCAACATTGGGCACAAGGGGGAACTATCTCTAACGGAATTATGAAAAAAAATAGAATGTTTACAGTCACAACACTGAATTTGAGTAATTATTGCAAATGCTGTGAATTGAAGTTTCCTGAGCACCGTCCCTTGGTGCCCTCTGTTGCTGACTGATTACAAACAAATATCGGATACTTACATATAATATTATATATTTTAGTAGTAGTAAGTTATTGCTATTCTAGCAGATTCATTTTTATATACATAAAATTTACCTATGTTCATATTTTCTATATATGACCATCATTGTAACTATATTAACTTGTTTCTTATGTTAACAGTCTGTATGTCATGTATGCCCTTCCGGGCCCAATTTTTGGCAATAAAGTGTATTATTACATTGTAGATCACAGTGTTGTATGGAAACAAAATGTGTCATTAGATTTGAGTGTTTAAGTGTTTGAATGAAAATGGAAGATTTTTTCTTTCTTTCTTCCCCCTTTTTTTTTTGGGGGGGACGCCTTTTTTCTTATTATTCACTGTTCCTGGCTATATTATTTATTAATTATGTGCTTCTACAATTTTCCAATCTCACCCATGTTTTTAAAATCACTGTATGAAAATACTGTATTGTGAGCAAACCTGTGTGTATATCGTGTATTCATGGCACTAAATGTTCAACTGCACAAATCCTGAATATGAAAATTTTGTGTTAGATCTTTAACGGTCTTTTTAGTTGACATATGAGAAACAGTAAGCAAGAAATTCATAAGGTAGGTGAAAAACCGAGACCTTCCAGCATAATACCGTCATATCGGTTAGATTTAAGCATTCCTCAACTACATCAATCTTTGCATTACGATATGTAGTCGTAATCTGTAATCTCTTTGTTACAACCCGTTTGATTATTATTTTGAGAAGAATTTTAAGGAAGTTATCATACTTATTAGGATTTTAAACATTGTGCAGACATATTTTTGTAACTGTCTATGAACAAAGAAAGATAATTCTAAAGAAATTTTTAAACTTCAAACTAACATGATATTCACCGTCCTACAAGATATTGTATACATTGTACATTAATGGACTTTCATATTTTTAGTAATGCAATATGAATGTCATTATAATTTGGAAATGTAGATTTATATTCAGAGATGCAAATTTAGCCGTTTGGCTATGATAAGTGTTGACAATATTCATGCGTTACGAAATTTATAATTAGTTGTGAAATCTTTGTTACTCATGATCCGGGTAGCCGGAGAGTAAGAGTAAGAGTAAGCCTTAGGGGGGGGGGGGGGAGGAGTAGGGCAGAGACTGCGGCTGTACCAGCCTGCAGTCCTGCACCTCCCCGCCTGACCAGGGTCTTTTGGGGCGGGGAGTAGGGCAGAGACTGCGGCTGTACCAGCCTGCAGTCCTGCTCCTCCCCGCCTGACCAGGGTCTTGGGGAACGGGGAGTAGGGCAGAGACTGCGGCTGTACCAGCCTGCAGTCCTGCACCTCCCCGCCTGACCAGGGTCTTTGGGGGCGGGGAGTAGGGCAGAGACTGCGGCTGTACCAGCCTGCAGTCCTGCTCCTCCCCGCCTGACCAGGGTCTTGGGGGACGGGGAGTAGGGCAGAGACTGCGGCTGTACCAGCCTGCAATCCTGCCCCTCCCCGCCTGACCAGGGTCTTTGTGGTCGGGGAGTAGGGCAGAGACTGCGGCTGTACCAGCCTGCAGTTCTGCCCCTCCCATCTGATCAGGGTCTTGGGGACGGGGAGTAGGTCAGACTGCGGCTGTAGAAACCCCTGGGATCGGGGTAAGCCCCTGGAGTAAAGTAAGTGTGGGAGTAAGATTGGAGGTTGTGCTTACCCCTCCCCGGCTCTTTTCAGTTGCTACCTTTTGTATCGCTTGTTAACATAAGACTTGACCTTTGATGATCATCCCACTTGTGTGTAGACTTGCTCCCCTCCTGGTATACTTAAGCAACTCCTCCTGTATGGTAGCTTTCATGCCAGTCTCATGATATGAGTAGAACCTGAGACTGTTCCAGTCGGTATGTTTGTCGCTCCCCTCATCATGGCTTTCTCATGGTCGGTGATATTCATGATGTACTATCAAACGGGGATTTGGATAGAGATTCCAGCTCCATTATTTACTGCTATCATCGGTATTCATAGTGGTTCCAGTTGCAGCAGTGCCCTCTGGTCCGATCCATAGCACATGCCTACGCATCTGCGGCAGTGCCCTCCTCTATCTCATGTGTGGCGCAGGCCTATGCAGCTGCTTTACTTCCATCCTCTATCTTATGTTTTGCACAAGCCTATGAAGATGCGACAGTTCCCTCTTCTATCTCAGGTGTGGCAGAAGCCTATGCAGTTGCAGCAGTCAGGTACCGAGGTGTGTGCTGCGGCAGTGCCCTCCTCTCAGGTACTGAGGTGTGGCACGAGTCTACGCAGCTGCACTGTCCACTAACCCGCCGCTAACCTTAGGTCGAATTTCCGCTCCTGTGGCAATGCCCTCCTGTTGTCGTTTTTGTGATAGTTGAGGTAAGCCTGGGATTTGAGGGATCACTGACTTATGACTAGGGCATAAATGTTCCAGCTTGTAGCCATCTCATTCCAATGTAGCTAGTCTTGGAGGGCTAGACTGCATGGTGACACCAGATCGCATAGTAGTTCAGTAATGGTTTTGCCCTATTACATTCAATCCAACCACCCGGTCCACTACTCCCTTTCAGCGTTTGACTTGGGCCTTGAACCCCCCCCCCCCCCTCCCTACTACACATGATCATATGTGAGAATTTGTGATCTCATTTAAGAATATTGATTAGATCAGAATTATCAAAACAAGAATTTCCTTTGCTCTACGCTACTCGTAACATAATGAAATGCAATGGCTATGATATGTCACTAATATCCGGTAATATCGTAGAATGTCACTAATATCCAGTGATATCTATCGTGGAATGTCACTGATATCTGGTGATATCTATCATGGTATGTCACTGATATCCGGTGATATCTATCGTGGAATGTCACTGATATCCGATGATATCTATCGTGGAATGTCACTGATATCCGATGATATCTATCGTGGAATGTCACTAATATCCAGTGATATCTATCGTGGAATGTCACTAATATCCAGTGCTATCTATCGTGGAATGTCACTAATATCCGGTGATATCTATCGTGGAATGTCACTGATATCCGGTGATATCTATCGTGGAATGTCACTGATAACCGGTGATACGGTGATAAGTCACTGATATCCGGTGTTATGGTGATGAGTAACTGATATCCGGTGATATCGTGAAATGTCACTGATGTCCAGTGATATCGTGATAAGGGGACGACGATTCTGAGGGGGCCTGGCAAATTTGGTCGAGTCTGATTATTTATTTTCAGATCTTTGAAGGATAGGATATTTATTTCCTTGATGTTCTGGGACAAATTATTTATTTTCTTGACTTTTTTGTTGACAATAGATACTTGTTAGAATTGCATTGTAATATATGCCATTAACAAAACACATGCCAATATAAGGTAAAGTCAACAAATAATATGCAAAAACTAGTTTAATCGCATAGGTTTTTATACTATTAGTTTCTATAGTGAAGTGTATAGTCTCTCTCAGTCTTTGGTATCCAGAGAAATGGGACACGAATGACACTATTCCGAACAAGGACCTTAAAAGAAAATTTCTCAGAAAGCAGATGGTAGAGCCCTTGTACCCTGTCTGTCCCTCAAAATGGATATGCAAATATATTTTTTAAAAAGCATTGAATAGCATAATTTGTCCAATGCTATAAAATCCATTGAAATATGAATTTTACAGTTAAACTACAACACATTATAGTATAGGGAGCAATCTGGCGAGCGATGTGAGCCACAAAAAAAAAAATAATAAAAAATAAAATAAAACGTGTTTTCTATAGAACATTCAACTTTATATTAGCATGATCTGGAAGTACCGGGACCACTTATGACCATTGCTAGTTAACAAAAATGGCATCGTCTGCTAGGGGTCACCAGAAGTGGATCTCATCGCTGAATTAAACGAATTAAAACAACTTCTTAATGACTTTTGGGACGATCTCCCGACATGCTATCGCGATATTACCGAAGTGGAAGTGGATGCTCTCATTAAAAGTCAAAAAAAAAAAAAAAAAAAAGAAAAAGAAAAAGAAAAAAGAAAAACAAAAGATAAAAAAGGAAAATGATATATATGAAATGTATGTCACTGATATCCGGTGATATCTAATGTGATATGTCACTGATATCAGGTGATATCTATCTTGGTATGTCACTGATATCCGGTGATATCAAACGTGGTATGTCACTGATATCCGGTGATATCTAACGTGGTATGTCACTGATATCTAGTGATATCTATCGTGCTCTATCACTGATATCCAGTGATATCTATCATGGTATGTCACTGGTATCCGGTGATATCTGTCACTGATATCGAGTGATATCTATCATGGTATGTCACTGATATCTGGTGATATCTATCGTGATATGTCACTGATATCCGGGGATATCTATCGTGGTATGTCACTGATATCCGGCAATGTACTGGTATGCCACTGATATCCGGTGACATCGTGATGTCATAGATATTCAGTGATATCGTGGTATGTCACTGATATCTGGTGATATCTATTGTGCCCTATCACTGATATCCAGTGATATCTATCGTGGTATGTCACTGATATCCGGTAATATCGTGGTATGTCACTGATATCCGGAGATATCGTGGTATGTCACTGAAATCTGGCGACATCGTGATGTGTTACTTATACAATAGTATACGCAATATAGACGAAAAAGTGGTCGAAAGTATTGTTTATGTCATTTTGTCGTTAGATGAGATAAAGGTTTCACACTCTTAGCTTACGCCTTCGTTAGGCTTATATTGCTTTGAGAAATGAAAATAAGTCAAAAACCAAAGGCAGTGAGAAAGTTTCGACCGAATTACACGTCTGCCATGCGTACGTCCATTTGTGAACTGGAAAACTATTATATTAAACGAAACTGGGAACTAGTTCGTAGTCTGGTTACAGAGTTTTACATTTCATACCGTGAATAGGATAATTTGACTTCGTGTTCTTGTCTCCTTCATGTGTTCATATCTGTATATTTATGCAAATACTTCCTCGACTTGAAAAATTATTGCAGGACTTTTGCGACGGGTGTTGCATGCAACCAGGGGACGCTTACTCATCCCTGGTCTCACCTCGATTTTATTGGGGTTCGCATTTGTCTGAATATGACACTATACACGATATTGTCCTTTTATTCCATGGATATATTGGTAACCTTTCGGTACTTCTTCGTTTTTTACTTTAGATAAACGGATCTCGGAACCCTAGCACTTTCATATCAGTAGATATGTCATTTGCCCGGTTTCACATTTTACATAAGACGTCGTATATATTAACTGTATACTTAAGACAAACTAAGGAGAATTTGTTCATTAATTATCATGCCTTGAATGGAAAGATTATGTGTAAGGCTTAGGGAATATGATTTTATCTATTGTAATACTAATCTGTTTATTTCTTTTCTAAAACTAATCATTGGTTCTCTTTTAATAAAATACAAGAAAACATCCCTCTCTTTTCCGGTCTTTTGATAAATAAATAATTAAATAAATATAACAAAGATGAATAAATAAACATAAAGCGACCAGACAAAGAAAACACGCCCTTTCATCTGTTTATCCATTTATCGGTCTCCCTGTGCGTTAGTCTGTCTGTCTGTCGTTGCAATCCTGATAGAATAAATGATAATGTGTACAAGATACAAGAGCAATGCGAAGACAAAATGATATATGAACAAATATATGGGATAGATATGTCAAACGCTTGAGAAATCTCTCCTTTACGGGGAACTAGAACTACTCGGCCAATAATGGCACCTTAGAGCGACTTGGCGCTTACTAAAGGCTGTTTATTATTAAAACAAGATAGACAGATTTCCCCTATTCATTCGTTTTTATATGTTATGTCTATATAGTCGAGTACCGTACTTTATTAAATTCCTACATATATAACTATATTAAAACTCAAAAGTTTATTTCTACAGTAAGGGGATAAATACACAGGGTATAATAAGATCTGAAGGGCATACCTAGGTGATATCGATGGAAAACAGTTTTCCAGAATTCGGCTCACCTCGGCCGATTACATTGATATCGGCAAGGATTTGATGTCGGTGAACCGGAATCTGTCGAGGTGTGCCGATCTAATTTTCCCGACGACGCGTTAGGGGAATCAGGGGCAGGTTTTACTAAAAGTCGTAAGCCCAAACGTAGACGTAGACGTAGACTTTGCTAAGAAATATTTGTCTCCTCGCTAAAGAGTTCCATACGTAACGTACACCTTTTACAACGGTTACCAATGTAATTACGTATGAATACAGACTTCAAGATTAATTAAATTGACGTACACATAAATTTAGACGCAAATTTTACATCTACGTCTACATTTGGGCTTACGGCCTTTAGTAAATCTTACTCCAAGAAAACTGTGGTTTACAACGGTATAACGACGGTGTATTTGTCGGAATCAATCAAATATTATTCAAGTTTACATTTTACACAAACAGTGTTTTGAGGTTTCAAGAAATAAATGGATAGTCGTTATGACAACATTATGTATTTAACTGTTTAAAGTATTAAAATCAATTCAGGAAAGAAGTCATACTCAAGGGAAAAAGCAAGACATTTATAGTAAGTGGCCCAAGCGAGATCGGAACGGTATATCATGATTAGTTGTGAAACGAAACCCACCCATTTCCACGACATGTGATACGGTAGAAGCTAATACGATGATTTTCGATACAATGCAATACTTCTTAAATCTATGAAAAAAACTGAAATATTTGTAATTTCAAAGACAGATAAGCACGATCAGATAACTTGATCATGTTTATCTGTCTTTGAAAATTATATTTGTAGTTGAGCTCTGTTAGTTCTGTTAAGTTCTGAGTTTAGAATCGAACCGAAATTCAGACAAACGTATCGAACACCAAATGGAAACAAAATATCGAGTGGAATCGTAATCGCGTTGAATCGTATTTACCTTAATCGAGATATAAAGTGCTTAGACGTTTCCGTCTCAACCAACGAAAATTAAGGAAACAAAAGGAGTATTTTTTTTCGATTTTTAATATTTATTCATTTATCTATCTAGATATATTTATTCAGAATAAGTAAAATCTTCCTCAGGGAATTTGTTGTGTTATAAATAATAATCGTAACCCACCCCCCCCCTCCTTAAATAAAGAAAGAAAAAAAAGATAAAAGAAAAATGATGATGATAATAAAAATAAAGAAAGGAGAAGTGAACAAAGTGTTCTTATTTACTATATGTTTTGTTCACTACATGTACGTATTTCTCTTCTTCATTTCTTTATTTTGCTTTATAATTATTGTTTTTGAGTATCAGGGGGTTGTTTTTATTTATGCATACCAAATCAAATTCCAATGCACATTTGCCCATTAGATTTCCACGTAGTACCTAGTTAGTACACATTACCGTCAATCACCATCTTATCAACTCATTAAGGCGCGAGTACCATATCCAGGCGCCCCCTAGCGGTCAATTACCCGACTCTCCGGCTGTACTACGTTGTTACAGTATCCGCGACTGCGTAATGTATATTCTCGTACAGGGCAATGTAGATAAGACAATATTCTTACAAAACAATGTAATTAGCATATTTTACAACTACGTGGGTATAAATGTACGCTGCAATTGCTTGTGTCGCCATAGCGTTGCAGCTCGCGGTAACATGGGACTCCAGGCGGCAGTCTCCTTTACTCTAGTACTAATACTGTGTTTTACGGAAACAGAACAGAATATAAGGAGTAAAAGGCAAATCTCTGTTGAACAGTAAGTTTACGATATGCATCTGAAATGGGGAGGATCTAACATACATGGTAGTAAGACAAATGATATTGATCTTACACACCCAGTTGGAATACGGGGTCATGGATTTGTCATCTCCAAATTTAGAATAAGGAACTTCATCTGATTTTTTCCCCAAATAAAATCTTAAATGTCAGTGATTTATTTCTTGTAGTATTCGAAACATATTTTCTCACTTGCACAGTTTAATGTATAACTTAATAAGTATTTATGTATATTACAAGAAATTACACATTTTGGATTATTTTTTAATAACAAAACCCCGATGAATTCGTGTTTATCCATGTAACGAATGGTTACTAAAGTAAATATTACTGTTTTGTATAAAAATCTAAATGTGACAGTTTTCAGTCAGAATTAATATAGCATACAGATTTTGCAATACGAACATTTCTATACCCGATCAATGCGATCACAATTTTAGATTTTACTTTTTCTTTCCTCTTTAAATTTTGAAAGATGGCCGTCCTTCTTTAAAAAAGACTGTCCTTGTATTAATTTTCAGGTTCTGAGTTTATATGAAAATCAAAATACACAAAAAGCAAACAACCAATTTTATATAGACAATACATGTATTTCAATTTGATAGACTTATTTTATTTCATCGTTGTTTTAATATTTAAAGAACTAATCAGTTAATTTATGTATGTGTTTATGTAATAATATTTTGAAATAAATTCATTTGCATTATTTGTATTTATTTTTTCATTTATTTACTTGTTGTTTTACAGACCACGCATTGTAACGCAAAATGGACATCTCATATTCCAAACAGGAGCGAACCATAACATATCATTTAAATCGATATCCGGTGGTTCCGTGAACATAGATGGAGAAAATGTCAAAACACTGGCTCAAACGGTAAGCGTCTACCACCTATTTACCTTAATCGGAACACATCGCCCATTTACGTCGCACATTTGAAAATAAGATTCGGAGGATAGTATCAGACATCTAACGTCTTTTATCTCATGACTACAAAATGGCGGATGCTGTTTGCATTGCCAGCTGTGAATTAATTAGATGTACTCTCTACTCTTTTTCAACACTTCAAAAGGCAGAAAACTAAGATGGCATACATCTACATCAATTTAATCATAAACAATATCAAGGAATTTAAAAAGTCCCTGACAATATCAAACTGCATTTTATAATCATTTACTATTTACGAGGGGTTTATTTAAAGTCTCATCACTCTATCTCCTTCCGCTAAACTGCTCAAATCGGGGATTATCATTACGCTTACCTCTGAATCTTTCTTTCAATGATGCGAGGAGATCCTATAGCTATCTACATATAACGGTGAATATTTTCAACAAATTATATGATAATATACCTAACAGGGCACCTGCCATAATGGATGGCTCGTTGCGCTTGCAAGCAGGAGATCACCACTTTGGGACTCGCCGTGCCAGCTGGGTATTTAATTTGACATTAGACGAAGCATTTTGTCCATTATGTGTTCCTCTACTTAACTATAAAGTTTTACTTTTCCTCGGGATACTTAACATGCATAGTCATTCTTTCCCTCCTGGAAATCTGGAATGTTGTTGATAAAAATATTGGAATACTTTTATTTACCTCACCCTGAAATAGATAATTATTTATAAATTGGCATAGCGAAGTCACATGAGAAGAAATGTAAATTACGAAAGTAACTTGTGTCACATGACGATGGCACATGAGAAGAAATGTAAATTACGAAAGTAACTGGTGTCACATGACTATGGCACTAACAACAATGTACCACAGTGGACATTCACGGACGCCTGAAATTCAGAGGTGAGGTCAGGTGCCCGGGAGTAGTGAGTGTTTCCTGTTTGCCAAGCCACACTCGCCGTGAATGTCCTAACAAATAGATGAAACAAATATAATACATCACTGTGTATACATAGATGTGAACACTGTGTAGAAAGTATGATTGTCACATGACATCAGGAAAAAGAGTATAGTAACACACGTACACTTAAGTCAAAAAGGACAAAGTAAACATGTTACTAATATTAAGTGTGTTTTTTTATCTAATATCAAAAATTGTCCTAATACATTTACCCAAATTACACAGTTTTTTTTATATTGTGTGAACTTAATATATGAAATAATATAAAGACAGAGGGTCGTCGTAAGTTATATGATTTCACAAATCGCGCTCGTAAATCAGGGGATGCTGGACATTTTATTATAAAGTGAAATTCATCTTCTATATCAAACTTTACAGAATGAGACATCACAATTGATTAACAGATAATCTATTACATTGATAACTGAGTGTTCAGCATTGCACATTGCTTTGTGTACTTCATTTACAAAACTTTTATGGAACATATTACAAAAAAGAAATATATTGATAAATTTAACGTTGGTCTGTCGCGTATTCAGAATAGCAAACTTACAATGGCAGTAAAATTTGGATGTACGAGAAAACAGCGAATATGAACACTATTACCCCCCCCCCCCCCCCAAAAAAAAACAAGGATAACCCCTCCCCCCTCCCAACCCCCCCCCCCCCCCCAAACTAATTCTAAAACAATTTGAAAGATAAAGTGCTATACTGTCCATGTGAGGATAGTTTATTAGTTATTTAATATAGAAATGAAACATATGTTAAAATATGTTTTCGTTTAAGCCTCTTCATTTGTGTTCTAATTCCCCCCCCCCCCTTTTTTTTTCTTTCTCTCTTTCTTATATTTTTTTTAATATACTCCCTGATATTTTTTTCGGAGTAGTATATAGTCGCTGTCGTGCTTGTCGGTCTATCTGTCCGACTATTCGTCCAAGCCTAATTTTCCTAAATCTTCATCAGAATTTGATCAAACTTCACACAATTGTTCTTTGGGATGTTGGCTTAGGAAGAAGGGTCACCACAGGTCATCTATGAAAGGTCAAGCTCACTCCGCACATATCCCTTAGATGTTTGGAAAGGCCTAATATCAAAATTATATATTATTTCACTTAAATGTTCATTAGGACAATGATATTAGTACATAGGCCACTCAAGGTCATTTTTGCAAGTTCAAGGTCATTCGGCACATAGCCCTAATATCAGCAAAGGTCTCAAATGTCTTAAGGTGTTAGATGTATAATGAACCCTTTTTAGATCTCCATAGATATAAGGTTTAACTTTAAAGCAAATATATAATTTTGAAGCATTTTATAAAAGGAAGCCTTTCACCGGTGGATTTTCTAAAAATAACATTATTCCACTGACATAGGAATAGTTAAAGTTTCTGTTGAACCCTATGGGAAGTACCTATGTTTTGCTTATAGTTTTCAAAAAGGACAAAATCTATAAATATGTCCCGGTGAAAAGCTCGGTAATATCTTTATTCATCCAGACTCATAAATAAAAGAAAAGTTCACCGATCACAATTTCTGTATTTTGTTTTTTCATATATTCAACAAGGGGAGATAACTCTTTTACGGGCACTCACATTGTACAAGCCCTAATATTACAGTCACTGACATCAATACTGTCTAAGACAACATAGATATCACTATGACCTACAACCATAATGCAAAGTATAAACGTTGATGTCTTATTTCGTTGATTGAGGCTCATTTTACATGCAATACCTTAAACCATTCTTCAAAATTTTATTATATATATTTCATCACACATATACTCTTTGGAAGCCGGCATGGCCTAGTGGTATCGCGCTCGTCTCCTGATCGGGAAGCCGGGGTTCGAGTCCCACTCTGGTCATGCCGGTGTCCTGTCTTTCGGATGAGAGAGTAAAACTCGAGATATGTATGGCACGTAAAAGATCCCTCACTGCTCCGGGTGGGTCCGTTGCAAAGGTCAAAATTTGTATACCCCGCATCAAGCAGATGCCGTCACCATGTACGTGAAATATTCGTGGTGTGACGTTAAACAAAAATCAATCAATCAATCAGCCATATACTCTTTGGGACAGAGACGTTTGAACTAAGGTCACTCAAGTTCATTTCAGCAAAGTAAAGGTTACTTAGCACATACCCCTTAAATATTGGTAAAAACGTTTATTCCGGTATATCATCATTGACTCTTGATTTTGAAATAGGATTACCTTTAGGGTTTGCTGGGGGTTTTTTGTTTTGTTTGTTTGTTTGTTTGTTTTTTGGGGGGGGGTTGTGTTTTGTTTTGTTTTTGTTTTGGGGGTTTTTTTTTTGGTTTTTTGTTTTTTTGGGGGGGGGGAGGGGGTTTGTGTGTGGGGGGTGTCTTTTTTTGTTTGTTTGATTGTTTTTGTTTTTATTTTTGCTTTTGTTTGTGTTTTTGTCTTTTTAAGTATGTTTTGTCTTGAAGTTGCATTTTTTGTTTAATAGAAAAAGACATTAAATATTTCATACCGAAAGATAAACGTATGGATAAATGTTGTACAAGACCTGCATATAATAATAAATATAAGGATTCTCATATAGATTCAATTTCAATATCTTAATGCTATTCATGCTACTTAAGTAGCACTTATTACCGTCAAGACTGCTCTTGAATTAAGACATATATAAAGGTATAGTACGTATATACACAGGTATCCTTCAACCCTCCATAAACATGTCGTTATAAAACCGAGTCGCCGGTCAGAGTACGGTACGGATATCGTCTTATCCTTAATGCATGCATACTCACCAATTATGATGCTGATATGACGGATTTTGTAGACCTGTCTGAACTGGATAATGATATATATAACCGATACCTGGTAGATAATGCGGTCCTTTGAAGTGTGGTGTCTATATTCTGTGTAATAAGATGCATAGTATGTCCCAAGGTTATTGCATTCTGCGTCAAATTCCGTTATGTATCGTGTTTTGTAATTCTATAGCCTTTTATATAGAACGTGTATGTGGTTGGATCGAGTGTATGTAGAAAAAAGGAAAGAAAAATAAAAATAAACCAAGGCGGTGGGTGGATTGGGATAAATTTATTGATTTACGCCACTTCAAAATTATTGCACAAATAAGTGGCGGCACCTGTCTGATGCATAACTTTTGTCCTGTGCTACGGAACCATCTTTCTTTGAAGTGCCAACGTACACTGTGACGCTGGGCCTCGGTTTTTCTCGGTTTAAACTCTCTGGTCCGTAGGACAGATGGGGGAGAGGATGATAAATTACCTTAGTCAAATCCGAGCCGACAGCTGGAATTGAACCCGAGTCCTTAGATTTGAAGTTCTATTTGTTATCGTTTGACTTACTTGTCTCCTTTCTTACATATTAAGATAGTAAAATATTCTTTTAATCAAATAGCAGTACGTCGCAATATATATCACTTACAATATTTCAATATAACGTTTTACTACAAATTTATGGTACAGTTTCACTTTACAGCGTCACGAAGCAACATTACAGTACTCTTATAGTACAACATCAGTGCAGTTTCTCTTTACAACACCACGATTCAACGTTACATTAGAATATATATTAAAACCCCAAACAAACAATTGAACAATCAACAAACAACAACAACAACACCCCAAAAAATTTAACATAACAAAACAAACACCCGCCCCCATCCCCCCAAACAAACAAACAAACAAACAAAAAACAAACAATAACAACAAAAAAAAAAGACACAAACAAAAAAACAAACAAAAATAAATATATAAATAACAAATGAAATTAAATTAAATATATAAAAGGAAAAAGTAAAAAAGAAAAGAAGAAAAATCAACCAACCAACCCCCCAAAAATTAAAATATTAAAGTGCTTTATTACAGTACAAATGCATTTTCACTTTAAAGCATGACATTCATCGTTTTCAGTGTTCCTGATGTAAGGTGTAATGGAAGGCTTCTTTGCATGCTATATTTCTATGTATTAGCTCATGGAATTTCATGTACATTTATATTTATTTTTCATATTTGGTTTCAGGTCAGAGATAATAAGCAAGCCATAGATCAGCTGAAAACTTCTCCGACTTCGGTACGTACATATATCACGGGTAAATCCCTCAATTAAAAATGACTGGTTTTATTATTACAAATACCATTATTTTAGCTTTTGTATAGACAAATGATTAATTTCATCTAAAATTTTGTATGAAAAGCTGGCATAAGTTTAGGGCTTTTTTGTTATTGGTTTTTTTTTCTTTGGGGTGGGGCGTGGGGGTGTGTGTTGGTGTTTGTTTGTTTGTTTGCTTTTTTGGTTGAGGAGGTTGGGGTTTTTTGTTTCTTTTTTTAAAACTGATATCATTTCCATCAAGAATTAGAACTATCTCACTATCAGTATCTGCTTGTTTATGATATTATATTGTGTGCTGGTTTAAATCACGACAGTGGTAGTAAAACTATTGGAGATTTTTTCTGTAAATTATGGTGTTTATATTTCTCTGCTCATCGCATACGCAGGAGCTTGTGCGGCGTATGATGATTTCGTATAAAGGAGTTTTGCACTCTGCAAAAAGTTAAAATCACAAAGATTGTTAAAATAAACCACTCTTTCGGCCGCTGTAATGTTGTTGTTGGCCAATTCTCGAAGTCGGTGTGACAACACACTAAGATCTAAATGATAAAAGATAGTACCCGTGATATTCCGAGGATGAACTTGGAGAGTAACTCGGTGTTTATCATAGACCGTAATGCGACTTTTGCTGAGTTATATTTTGAGCACAAGAGCTATATTAGTCATAAAACTGCTGAAATCATTGAAGAATTTTATAAATATTGACCTCTTTTCTTTTCAAAATTTTGCGACCACAGTTTAAAGAAATGAGATTTCAAAATATCGGATTTTTAGTATAAAACGAAGATACATTCCGAAGCTTATCCCCCAACAAATATGGCGCATATTGGATCATGTGACCAATCAAACTTCGAGAATACAAGTTTTCATAATGTTATATGTTGATACGGAAGCCCAATAGCTTCACGTAAAAATTAATTTTATTGCGAATATTCGCAAAAGTATTAGATACTAGTGTAGATTTTCCCTTCTCATGTAGAAACTCTAATCGTATGGTTTTCCCCTTTTAGTTATCAGTATAGAACCCCCCCCCCCCCCACACACACACACACACATAGACTGTTAAACCGACCTTGGTTCCGAATTATTCTTGGGGAGAAATAGACAGGACAGGACAAAAACCACATATTCCAAATCTTCGATTACAGATGCATGATATCCATGCGCGGATTTAGGTAGAGGGGCCGGGGGTTTAACGTCCCCCACTAAAATGGGCAAAGCATTGATAAAAAATTACAATTTTAATAACTTTAGCGCTATGTGAAATGTATGTTTGAATTTTAAATCAACCCATTACTGTTAATTGAATATAAATTATTGCACAAAACGACGAAAAGTGCTCTCAGAACGCATTATTTTGAATCATTTTTTGGAAAAATTTTCGGGAGAAGTCTTAGGGGGACGTTGATGGCCCCCTCCCCCACCTACCCCTTCTCGACGCTTCGCTCCTCGGTGAAGCCTTCATGTACTGTGAGCATATTGCGGGGAAATGCTGTGTTTGTCGGAGGTCGAAGCACGTGCGAGATGTGAGCTACAATTATCGCCGCCGGTCAAGATAAACGCCGTATCATTGGTACTGGGTCAGCGGGGGCGTGTTTTGTGGATAGGTCAATTGTGCCCCCTTTTAACTAATCCGGAATTTTCTAGTTGCTTTTGTATATAGGTTGTGAAATCAAGAAGGTTGGATCTTCGACTTTTCCTTTCAAGCTTTAGAACCTTAATCCTCCTCTGAAGTGTGCGTCTACTAATTTTAAATACTCTATGATTAAGAGCTACATCTAAGCAATGTAAGATTTCCGACTGAGTTAATTGAAGTCTTGAATAAAACTTAATTAAACAAGTTGTGTCATCCGAAGACATATCTAACCCACCAACATGTAATTTACTTACATGAATTCTAATGATTATGTGAAAATTATTGCTAATTTTCGCAATGTTATTGCGAATATTCGCAATAGTATTGCGAATATTCGCAATAAATTAATATATTTGTGTGAAGCTAATGGGCTTCCGTATGTTGACTTATTTATTTGACAATAAAAGATTAGATGATTTTTTGTTTAGACTAGTTATGAATATTAACTACTGCATATTGTAAAAGATTACGGGTTAAATGCGGATGTGACAGGTCGACAGGAGATGCATACTCCTCCATAGCACCTGCTTCTTACCTATTATTACGTAGATTGTTATATATATACAGGATTGCTTATGTGTATACTCGGGTACCCAGTATATGACTTATATATACATAGTATACTGGCACATGGTATTTATGACAATATTTTATGTTCTGTCCTAGCTTTATCGTTAATAAGATGTGCATATGTTACATTACATACCGAACATTATCAATATTTTCTATAGGTAGTTGTTATTGCCATACACCTGTGCAGGCTATCTAGAGTGTAGGTAAAAGTGCACACTTAGAGTCTTTGGAAGGAGACCTGTATTTTGATTACCTTGTCTCATCATGGGCCTATTTTTCACATAATTTAGCAATGATCATGAGTTGTGAAAGACTAAAAGAAGACTTTCATATTTTGAATGTGTATATTTTGTGACAAATCATTCCCATTGTTTCCAATTTTTAAGTAGTGAGCAGCGACTGGAAGTAAGTGTAGGTAGGTCAGCATTCTGGCTGCTACATCGAATTATCAAAGAAGAATCATTACCAGCAGTGTTAATAATAAGAATTGACTTACCTACCACATGTATCAATTTAAAATCGTTTATAGACATCATTGGTATCAAATTGGTAAGACAACACCACCAATGGTGATTCTACTTTTGTGCCATAGCGACAACACACCCATTTTGGATGTACAAATATCCAGCTTTTAAAGTTGCATTGTCTTATTGTAGATACCAACCAATGTGGAGAGTAGGCTTGCAAACGTGGAACAAAGACTGAATAACCTGCAGCCCACAGGGGCAGTTCAGACTCAGCTGACCTCACTGTCAACGCGCATCACATCACTGGAATCCAATGTAAGTCATAAAGTAAAACGGAACGCCATTCACCTGTGTTCTGGGAATACAGATACCCTCGTCGACCTTACTGGTATTATGGAATTTGAAGTAACATATAACTGTTAAATAAACAAACAAAACAAAAAAGAAAAAAAGAGAGATAAAAGGAACCTTATGTTATGTAATATAATATATACATAAAGTAGATTAAAATCCTTCAGAAAAGGAAGTACGTGATAGAATACATACATCATTATATATACATAAACATTATATTATACAGTAGGTAAATGCGGTTTATCTGTTTTATTAAATTTACCTATATAGAACACATATACCTTTTAATATAGTGCACCATATGTTCTCAAAATATATAAATATTTGAAGAGCAGTGTTGAAACCTAAATGATTAAATGTGAACCAAAGAGCCTATCTAAGGACAGAGCTATGCATGAGGGAGATACCCCTTAGTTTTAGAGTGATTTATTTAATTTGATGACTGAAAATTTGAAGTATATATTTCATGTCAGTACAAAAGCACTGAAAACTAGACATATGATACCGACCTAGTGGTTATAATAAATATAGAGCATATGCATTTCTATTTCTTTTTTGTGTTTGAAATTAATTGAATACGATTTACAAACTTTATATAACATGTTTGACAACGAGAAAGAGAGAGAGGATGGTGGATATTTTCATATATTTCTGCATAAATGGAAAATATCGCCTTCCAACTGTTATTGAATAGAGTACAAATATTTATCATTTATATATTATTATACATTTTTATAGTTCAAATAAATAACATGAATTCAAACTAACTGAATAAAAATGTTGTGCTTTATAACTCAGCGACGGAAAAGTAGCAAGGTGTATTGTATTGATACATATATAGTGCACGAATGAAACATAGCCGATAGTCAAAATAATGTAGAAGTTTTCTCCTGCGGGGCGACAATACTAGCCGTATCCTATATTATTATTATTATTATTATTATTATTATTATTATTATTATTATTATTTGTGGGGTTTTGCATTTATTACGATTTTATCATTTAATCAACAAGGTTCCTTCCAACGTCAACAGTCGCTTACAACAAGTAGAAAATAGTTTGAACAACCTGGTCCCTACTGGTCAAGTGCAGACAACTCTTACTAACATACAAACCAGGTTAAATACAATTGAAAGCCGGGTAAGTAGTGATATCTAGTTGTATTTCAGTACTTATTTGTATGTATATGAGGTATTCTTTCACATAATCTTATTGTTGAGGACAACTCCCGGATACTGCAAAACATTTTTATTGGAGAGGTCTACTTGGCATAATTTGAAAGGTATGATTCCTCGCAAAACAAGATTCTTCTTACCCTTTATTTGACATATTATAATCTGTGTATAGCTTCTTACGAAGATTTATGTCTCGAAATGTATCCAAAATAAGATAATTTGGATAACCTGGTCCCTACAGATCAGTCTGTATAAAGTAAAGGGAGTTGTGAAAGAGTAACAGAATTTGTGGCCGACTTATTGTGGTTGTCTAATGGGTTGAAATCAAAGTTGTTATTGTGAAACGTGAATCTTATATGCAGTCTGTCTACGTTAAACCCAAGTTTATATATCGTGAAGATCTACTGATGAAAGGTTCCAGTCTTTCAACAATTTATGAAAATTGCATTTCATGTTACGGTATGTTAGTGTTGTTGATATTAGCCCTAACGAAACATTTTATAAGGTGTTTAAACTTCAAAATAAACGTTGTGCACCCTGTTTAATGAAAGTTGTTGTTAATATTGAAAATTACATACGATGTTTAGTGAAGATTTTCGTTTTTTCATCTAATATCATGTCAAATATTTTCCTTTAAAGCATACTCATGCAATATCAAAAGAAAATGTTCTTTTGTCGTTTATGCAATGCATTTTATATAACAAATAAATCCAACTCTCGTTAAAATCACTATCAAGTATCGTAACAGAACACTGTACTGGTCAGTGGTTAATAGGACAAATGCTTATAGCTGAGTACTTATTTTGATGTTGATTTTAATACTGCTATAATGACATTACTTAAGTCACAGAATTATTTCACTTTTATTAATGTTCTCGCTATATTTTCGCACAGGAACTGAACTTAATTTACATATATAACATAATATATAATACGTGTACAATACGTGTACTGTGAAAGTCTGTGCATTTTATTGTCATGTATTTGCATGTTAATTTAAATGGTTTTATATAGAACAAAACGAGTACCTTGAAGCAGCTTATAATACGTATACATGTATTGACACTTATATATACCTAGATGTCCAACGTGTGAGGCCTAAATTCAAATAATGTATACTTGGTACATGTATTATCTGTCGTGTTATTTTAACATATCACTTGCCATAATGTCATGTCTAAAATGTCCAGATTCTGAGGCATACATTTAGAGATTGTACATTTGGTAGATGTATTATCGTCTGTTTAATCGCATACCTATATTGACATGCGTATATCCAGGTCATTGAAGGTGTGAGGTCTAAAAAGTAAATAGCGTATATTTGGTAAATGCATCATTCATCCTTGTTACTAACTGACTCGCAATGACAAAATGTACATTTATAACACTTGTCTTAGACAATCTTGAACAAATTCTATATTCGTCCGTATATAGAATTAATAAACAGGTATCGATATAATTAAACACTATCATTGTGATTACCATGTCAAATTAGCATGCACTCCGCCATAACGGTAAATAAACTATATTTTACTTTGTCATTTGATTAAAATAGGCTATTTTCATGTTAATTTTTTTGATAAATGAAAATAAAATTAATAAAGAAATAATTAAATAAAACGAATGTGCTGGTTTGGGAACATCAACGATATATATTTCAATTTAGGTCTCACTAGAATATCCGAAAGATGTTTCGTGTACTCTGTACAAACAGTTATAGTTTTCAATACAATACAATACAATACAATATGCATGTAGTATATGCGAGGTATGTGCCTTAAATATTTTGACTGCATGAAAAAACAATACTCGACTTGTATCTACAAAATAATGAAATTCATCATTTAGAATAAACACATATACGAAAGCATATTTCCAAACACCGTATGGAAATCGATTGAAAGTTTAACGAATAAAAACCTACATACATAATGATATTTTTTGCAGGTTGATGCATTACAAAACGGTAACTCCGGCAACACAGGTGGTCTTGAAACAAGAGTAAGTTGTGGAGAGGATAAAACTTGTTTGTGTTGTCTTCGTTTCTTCTCCACCTGATGCACTTACACACATTTACCTATACCACTTACTTTCTGATGCTAGTGTCATTTCTACTTGTTCTTCGTAGTTTTATTATTTTTGTGTTAACGTTTACTATACAGTTTAAAAAACTTTCTGTAGCTAGACCTTATAATTTCGATGGACGCTGAAGCGAGAACGTCTCATTTGATTCTGTCAGTCAAGTCTGTCTGTCTTGGTGTGATTCCCTCAGGGCTAGTGACAATGTCTTTCTGTCTTGGTGTGATTCCCTCAGGCTAGTGACAATGTCTTTCTGTCTTGGTGTGATTCCCTCAGGCTAGTGACAATGTCTTTCTGTCTTGGTGTGATTCCCTCAGGGCTAGTGACAATGTCTTTCTGTCTTGGTGTTATTCCATCAGAGCTAGTGACAATGTCTTTCTGTCTTGGTGTGATTCCCTCAGGCTAGTGACAATGTCTTTCTGTCTTGGTGTGATTTCCTCAGGCTAGTGACAATGTCTTTCTGTCTTGGTGTGATTTCATCAGAGCTAGTGACAATGTCTTTCTGTCTTGGTGTGATTCCCTCAGGCTAGTGACAATGTCTTTCTGTCTTGGTGTGATTCCCTCAGGGCTAGTGACAATGACTGTCTGTCTTTGTGTGATTCCCTCAGTGCTAGTGATAATGTCTTTCTGTCTTGGTGTGATTCCCTCAGGACTAGTGACAATGTCTTTCTGTCTTGGTGTGATTCCCTCAGGGCTAGTGACAATGTCTTTCTGTCTTGGTGTGATTCCCTCAGGGCTAGTGACAATGTCTTTCTGTCTTGGTGTGATTCCCTCAGGGCTAGTGACAATGTCTGTCTGTCTTGGTGTGATTCCCTCAGGGCTAGTGACAATGTCTTTCTGTCTTGGTGTGATTCCCTCAGGGCTAGTGACAATGTCTTTCTGTCTTGGTATGATTCCCTCAGGGCTAGTGACAATGCCTTTCTGTCTTGGTGTGATTCCCTCAGGGCTAGTGACAATACCTTTCTGTCTTGGTGTGATTCCCTCAGGGCTAGTGACAATATCTTTCTGTCTTGGTGTGATTCCCTCAGGGCTAGTGACAATACCTTCCTGTCTTGGTGTGATTCCCTCAAGACTAGTGACAATGCCTTTCTGTCTTGGTGTGATTCCCTCAGGGCTAGTGATAATGTCTTTCTGTCTTGGTGTGATTCCCTCAAGACTCGTGACAATGTCTTTCTGTCTTGGTGTAATCCCCTCAGTGCTAGTGACAAAGTTTTTCTGTCTTGGTGTGATTCCCTCAGGGCTAGTGACAATGACTGTCTGTCTTGGTGTGATTCCCTCAGTGCTAGTGATAATGTCTTTCTGTCTTGGTGTGATTCCCTCAAGACTAGTGACAATGTCAGTCTGTCTTGGTGTGATTCCCTCAGGGCTAGTGACAATGTCTTTCTGTCTTGGTGTGATCCCTAAGGGCTAGTGACCATGTCTTTCTGTCTTGGTGTGATTCCCTCAGGGCTACTGATAATGTCTTTCTGTCTTGGTGTGATTCCCTCAGGGCTAGTGACAATGACTGTCTTGGTGTGATTCCCTGAGTGCTAGTGATAATGTCTTTCTGTCTTGGTGTGATTCCCTCAAGACTATGGACAATGTCTTTCTGTCTTGGTGTGATTCCCTCAAGACTAGTGACAATGTCTTTCTGTCTTGGTGTGATTCTCTCAGGCTAGTGACAATGTCTTTCTGTCTTGGTGTGATTCCCTCAGGCTAGTGACAATGTCTTTCTGTCTAGGTGTGATTCCATCAGAGCTAGTGACAATGTCTTTCTGTCTTGGTGTGATTCCCTCAGGCTAGTGACAATGTCTTTCTGTCTTTGTGTGATTCCCTCAGGCTAGTGACAATGTCTTTCTGTCTTGGTGTGATTCCCTCAGGGCTAGTGACAATGACTGTCTGTCTTTGTGTGATTCCCTGAGTGCTAGTGATAATGTCTTTCTGTCTTGGTGTGATTCCCTCAAGACTATGGACAATGTCTTTCTGTCTTGGTGTGATTCCCTCAGTGCTAGTGATAATGTCTTTCTGTCTTGGTGTGATTCCCTCAGGGCTAGTGACAATGTTTTTCTGTCTTGTTGTGATTCCCTCAGGGCTAGTGACAATGACTGTCTGTCTTGGTGTGATTCCCTCAGTGCTAGTGATAATGTCTTTCTGTCTTGGTGTGATTCCCTCAAGACTAGTGACAATGTCAGTCTGTCTTGGTGTGATTCCCTCAGGGCTAGTGACAATGTCTTTCTGTCTTGGTGTGATCCCTAAGGGCTAGTGACAATGTCTTTCTGTCTTGGTGCGATTCCCTCAGGGCTAGTGACAATGTCTTTCTGTCTTGTGTGATTCCCTCAGGGCTAGTGATAATGTCTTTCTGTCTTTGTGGTGAGTTCCTCAAGACTATGGACAATGTCTTTCTGTCTTGGTGTGATTCCCTCAGGGCTAGTGATAATGTCTTTCTGTCTTGGTGTGATTCCCTCAAGACTAGTGACAATGTCTTTCTGTCTTGGTGTGATTCCCTCAGGGCTAGAGATAATGTCTTTCTGTCTTGGTGTGATTCCCTCAGGGCTAGAGATAATGTCTTTCTGTGTACTTGGGTGATCATATTACTGACAGTACCAGCAGTATACTGTTGATGTTTTGTGGCTAGTTATGTCTTTGTAACAGCCGTCCGTTATTTATGGGTTTCTGACGCGCGGATTCTTATGTTTTCTAGGCGAGCAGCTATAATTTGTACCATCCTCCCGATATTGATGGTTTTCTTAGGTTGCGGCTAATTATATTTTTGTAACAGCTAGCAAATGTAGATGGTTTTCTTGGCGCACGGCTCATGTTTTGTTTGTTATGTTTTGTACATTGTACCATCCATCCGTTGCTCATGGTTGTCTTCGCGCGAGGCTAGTTATGTTTTGTACTTTATAACAGTCGTCCAATGAAGATGGTTTTCTTGGCGCGAGGCTATTATGTTTTGTTCATTGTACCACCCGTCCAATGTAGATGATATTCTGAGCGCGCGGCTAGTTTATGTGTCTTTACATCAGCCGGCCAATGCTGATGGCTTTCATAGCGCGGTAAGTTATGTTTGTGCCAGTCCTCCAATGTAGATAATCATTGGGCGTGCATGCTAGGTATGTGTTTGTGCCAGTCGTCCAATATATAGATGGATTTCATGGCGCGCGGTCGTTTATGCGTTTGTACCAGCCGTCATATGTTGATGGTTTTCATTGTCTCCTGCCAGTGGTATTCTTCGATATTTAACACCGTCGACTGTATGTATCTGAAATAATTTTGATGTCACGGTGGTGGCAGTGGTAGTAGTGTTGTTGTTGCTGCTACTGATGGCATCATTTACATTGGTGGTTTTAGTGGTAGTGCTGTTGTGTTGTTGCTGTTATTGTTGCTGTTGTTGTTGTTGTTGTTGTTGTTGTTGTTGTTGTTGTTGTTTTTGATGGGATCATTTACTTTCATCAAACGTTGTGAGGATGTGGCATTGCAGTTTATGTATAGTGCTAGTTCACATTATGTTACTAGTATGTCCTCTGTATGTTTTGTCCTTTGTATCTTTTGCCCGCTGTATGCTGTGCTAGTTGTGATGTTAACTTTTACCGGGCATTTAGTCAGATCTGTTTTTGTTGAAGGGTCTATAACATTCCTCCGTGATTCATAAGTGTCACAACCTATTTCACCTTTTTCTTGGAACTATTTTACCTGAACATCTAACTTAATGAGTCACTAATCATTTACAGGTATGTGTTTATCTGTTATTTATCAGTTCATCATTTTGTCTCTTACTTCTGACTTTTTATATCTCTAAGACAACTTCCAAATATATTCAGGACTCGTATCTTGAAATGCATGCGCATGGCGTACTAGAATATGTAACATAGAGACATATCCGAGCAAGTACAAACTGCATGAAAAGAACACGATATGCATCGTGACTAGGGACCTTTTTGATTTCAGTTCCTGTGTGTTTTTGGTTTTGGTTAAGGTTATTTTTGTAGTACAGTTCAACCTTTTCATTGCTGTACTACCTCTTCAGTCTCCAAGTGGGAGTAGTTCTAGAAGAAGACCACCGAGGTATTTCCGAAGACTCAGGCGGCAGGTAAAACGCATTGTGGGTTATCGTACAGCATGAAGTATATATGTATGTGCCTAGCTTATGTCATGGGACATGTATATAATATATCATACGAATTTGTGTTCTAGTTCAGCTTACCAGGTGAAGATTCACAGGTATTAGATGATACGACAACTCTCAGATGGCGTCGTTAAATATATGTATAAAGTTTACAGTATCATACAGATACCATCAAACAATTGTCAACTCGTACATGTAGGTGAAATATCCCGACATTTTTATGTCTGCAACATCTGCCGTCTCAGTGTCGTGCTAGTCTTATTTGTATGACTATATATGCATGTACTATACAATTTTAGATATAATTACATGTTGTATTTGAATTATTTTAACGAATCTTATTAAATATACATTAATTTTTTCTGTTCTAAACAAACTTAACTATACGGCGCCTTCAATATTCCACAAAGAACAATGCCAAACGAAACAAAATCATAGTTACTGGATATTTGGTAGTAGGCTTGAAAGGCGAAAGCCATACTCCGTTGTTCGAAACACATTTGGGACTTATTACTTGGACGTGTATTGCCCACAACAAAAAAAGTTCAAGTACGACTTTATACACCTCAAAGGAAGTTTCACTTGCATTTTCCTTATTCATTTGTACAATGAATCTCATTAATTTGAATTGCAATAAATGCCATTAAATTCTTCATTCAATGCATGTCTTTCGGACTAAACGATTATTGATGTTATTCGTCAGTTCTTCATTATGTCTGTTCATGTAAACCATATCGATATATTTCATATGTATGTACATGTTCATGTAAACGTGATCAGTAAATTTTTGTATGTGTATGTTAGTTCATGTTCATGTAAACCTGATCGGTATATTTTGTATGTTTGTTCATGTTCATGCTCATGTAAATCTGAGTGGTATATTTTGTAAATTATTGCAGGTCAGAACTCTCGAAAATCAAGTAACACATTTGACACAAGTAAGTATTCAAAGAATACCAAAAAGACCAAAGTAAGTTGATGTGTCACTAGAGTTTTAAGAATTTCAGTGTTATAAAGATTCACCTACATGTAGTCACGTGGAATATTGATATAACTTTCCTGACACAATGTCACGTGACGCGCTCGAGAGTGAAATCAATCAGGACAATGTATAGAAAAATATGGTCTGTTGATGCTGTAGACAGAGTGTTGGTGATTTCTTGGTGTTTTAGGTCACGTGACAAATATATTTTAAGTGACAGCTTTCCATTTATTGACTAGCGAGCAGGAGATGCTTTCTCATTTACGATGGCTAATCTTTTCATTTGGGAAATCGTGTTTTACTAGCCAACTATGACGACGTATAGTAGCAGTCATTTCTCCAGTTAGGTTTTCGGGGGTTTTATTTCATTTTTTTATTTCAATAATTTATTTTTTCATGAAATTTGACGACGTTCTGTTTTAAATAATACTCACGACTATTCAAGGTCGATTCACTTAGGTATATTATTTATATTCATGTATTGTATAGCTCCATGGTGACTTCTGCAACATAACTGAGCCAGTAACTCCCCTTTTTCCTCCATGTATAATAAAGGCACTATCTGCTATTCTCAGTACATATTTGAGCAATTTAATGCTTACAAAATGTGGCAAAGAGAAAAAAAAGAAACAAACAACTTGGATTGAGCGAAATGTATGAGCGTACTTATCTAATTACCAGTCGATGTTAATTGTAAGTGTTATCTCCCCCTGTTTAAATTCAGGGGGAATATTGCATGGTCTATACATTTTAATACCCCACATTGTAAAAAGTTTTTATGCGTTTCTTTCCAACTTTTATTTATTTCACCTTTTTGTATTTTGCCAATAAACTTGGTGTGAATTAGGTCATATTTATCTATTTTAGGATAATTAAACAAATCTCTTCGTAAATCTTCATAATTGACTCTTCTTTACTTATGAACACAACAAGATTTTTGTTGATCAGAAGTTTTGGTGAGAAAATATGTTTGTGATTGTACATAGATACTTAAGTGAGTGATGCACTTGAGTTAATTCCAGGAGGGATTTGTGATGACTTACGGTATTTGAATTCTTTAGTGTAGTGACACTTTTTATATGAGGTATGTATCCTGTTGACTTAATTTTAATATATTTGTTAAACGATGCAAATTGAATCTTCAATGGATTTTTCAGTTGCTAACCCGAGACGAGTGTCAGTCCAACCCATGCCGTAATGGAGGGTCGTGTGTGGATCGTTATAATGGATATATATGTCGCTGTACGTCTGGGTGGCAGGTAACAAGTTCTATTGTATCTTATATAGGAATCCGGCAAGCTGATTGGTTGATCGTCCGGTTGATTTTTAAACAAAATTATACCCATAGAAACACCATTTGTGATAGACATTTCAACAATTCTGAATTTCTTCTTGATTAAAATTAAACAAAACCTGCATGCATTCTACTTTTTTTTGTTTTGCGTTAAGCTCAACATTATAAGAAGTAAAAGAAACAAAGAAAAAATAATAAACAAAAAGCAGTGCTCCAGATTGGCCGTATCGACTTCTTTTTGTTCTTATGCAATACTACAGAAACATGCATGTACGTTTTAATGATTGTATAGTCATGCAACATCGGTGTGGTGGCAATACCAAAGTTACAGAGGTTAGATGACCGTGACTGATCTTATAATGAAGTTGATCTGATTTTGGTATTTCGAAGACAAGATTCGATAACAAGGAATTCTTTCTTGGTTTCTTTATAATCTATACACGTGTTTGTATGTATGTCTATTATTTCCAGGGAACGAACTGCGATACGGACGTCAATGAGTGTGGAGTATATAGCGGTACAAGTCTGGGATGTCAGAATGGTGCCACGTGCGTCAACACCATCGGAAGCTTCCGGTAATAGGGATTGAAATTATTACCAGTATATACGGGATTATACTTCATTGATTATTACATATGCTTCATATTTTCAGTTCCCGATATTCTATGGTTTTTTCTTCTTTGTTTTTGTTTTGTTTTGTTTGTTTGTTTGTTTTTTTTTCCTTTGGGGTTGTTTTTTGTTTTGTTCTTTTTTGAGTGCTTCATAGTTTCGGTTCTCGATATTTTATGGTTTTTCCTCTCTTTCTTTCTTTTTTTATGTTTCTTTTTATATATATTTTTTGTTCTTTTTGCTTTCTAAGTATTTCGTACTTTCACATTATTGATGCGTTTATGACTCTTTTTTTGCATTTAAAGGTGTGATTGTACTGCTAACTGGCACGGTATCAGATGTACAGAACAACACGATGACTGCACAGGGGCTTCCAATCAGGAACTTTGTGGGCACGGCACATGTGTTAACTCTGATCGAATACAACCTGGTCAGGTCAGTAATAATTTCGATGGTAGTTATTGGAGTTATATTATATATAGTTTTGTTTGTCATGGAAAAATATGTCGTTTTGAAATGATAAGAGGAGACCCTTCCCGAGAAAACAAAAAGGATGAACAGACGAAAGAAACAGTCAGATAAATGGACTGTTAAATGGATATATGGATGGATGGATGAATTAATGGATGAATGTTAAAAACTGATTGTTAGATTGATTCTATGTACCTCCAGATCAGATTTTTTTCATCTACATGGTGGCGGAACCTAGCTGCTATGTGCAAAAATATTATTTTATTCAACTGACACAGCCTGAGCACTGATGGTAGGCAAAGATTTTAATGTATCTTCCGAAGGACACGAAAGCGCCAAAACTCGCACTGGCGGAAAGCAAATCAAGGGCCAATAGTTTTAGGCCAAAACAAAACCCTTACCGCTGGGATTCCGTCGAAATTGAGAGATTTCACGTTATAAATGATCCGCAGGAAGTCGCAAATTATTGTAATGAAGAAATCCTATATATTTGTGTTTTGATAATAATAATGTCTGCTTTAAGAGGAATTAAAATGTACATGCTTTTAAGAGAGAGAGAGAGAGAGAGAGAGAGAGAGAGAGAGAGAGAGAGAGAAATCAATAAATATATAATAATAATAATAATAATAATAATAATAATAATAATAATAATAATAATAATAATAATAGATATTATTATTATTATTATTATTATTATTATTATTATTGCTATAATAAACTTTGGCTTTTTAAGCTTTCAAATTCACGGTATAGCTGTAATTTAACTACCATTGGGATGTATATCTATTTTTACCATGCTAAGTTCTTATTTCCAGCCCAAGTATACATGTATCTGTGATGAAGGATGGACGAAGCAGGGTTCAGACCCGGCTTGTGTGGTGGACAAAGACGAGTGTACCGAGTCAGGCTCCCCGTGCTCCACTGATCCACCTGTTGCCTGTATCAACGTCCCAGGCTCATTCTACTGTGGCCTGTGTCCTGCAGGTATGTAAATACATTTACATGTTTGGCTAACCAAACAGAAGATGTTCACTTTTCTAATTGTGAGTACTACAGTATTCGGTAAATTTCATATGCTACTCTCTCTCTCCATTTGTAGTTTGAAAGCCGGCGTGGCCTAGTGGAATCGCGCTCGTCTCCTGATCGGGAGGCCGGGGTTCGAGTCCCGCTCTGGTCATACCGGTGTCCTGTCTTTCGGATGAGACAGTAAAAACCGAGGATCCGTGTCGTGGTATGCATGGCACGTTAAAGATCCCTCACTGGAAAGTCCGTTGCAAAGGTCAAAATTTGTATGCCCCGCATCAGGCAGATGCCGTCACCATATTCGTGAAATATTCGTGGTGTGACGTTAAACAAAAATCAATCAATCAATCAACCATTTGTAGTTTGATAGAAAAGGCCTGGAATCAGTGATAAATTGGTTGAATCAGAATATATGTACATGGACACACTTCAAAAGATTCTCAAAGAATGAAATGTACTTATTCAAATATGTTATAAACAGTGATAACAAATCAAATTAATACCATAGATCCAAAGGGCGATAAAATATACAATATTTATTTTCAAATATAATACAATAATCGACACCCTGCACTACAATTATATATAAGTACCTGCAGGGCAATGAATTATAAGTCCATGGTGCGAAGCCGGTTTACAGCTGAGTTGATGAGGTGCTCCCGGCTCGATGCCGAGAGGTCCCGGGTTCGACTCCCGCCGTAGGCACACCGGTGTTCTGTCTTTCGGATGAGAGTCAGTGAAATCCGAGGTCTCGTGTCACGGTAGGCGTGGCACATAAAAAATCCCTCGGTGACCCGGTAGGGTCCGTTACATAGGTTTCTGTGCAATGCATTAACTATACGCAGATGTCATCACAGTGTACGTGAAATAATCGTGGAGTGACGGAAAAATAATAAATCAATGAAAAAAATTGCTAATAGGCCTTTTCATATTTAACTGTATGGCTGGCGTTTTGAGTATTAAATGTAAGTAACGTTTCTCGCCTAATTGTTGATGTCATAACTTATGTAGTATTGAGTGTGTGAAGTCATTTTACGGGAAAAGTTATGGTTTTGCCACTAGTCACTCAAAACGTCAGTTCCGCAAATACACTGATGATGTATGTAAGCACCACAAAAGACCGAGTTGCTAGAAGGAAAGATGGATGGAAGTAAAGAGAGAGAGAGAAGCATTATTTGGAGAACTTCAATGCGAAAATTGCTTGTTGCTTGTTCCTAGGACTAGAGATAGTCTATGAAGTCTCTGCTAGCACTGACCCAGTGATGGTACAGCTGTCCTGATCAGTCTATTAAATCAGAGACATATATATACACACGTGTATATATGTCTCTGGTCTAATGAAGTAATTTATATGAATAATTAATTTGAAATTCAGATTCGTTATTATTAAAACTCAGACCCCGAGTTATTTCTTTGTTTAAGAGAGTGAGATATGATAGTATTTCCATAGTTACGATATGATTTCATACGACACGTCTTTGTGGGGAAAAAACTTTCAAAACCTGGCCTCGTGAAAACTGTTCACCAAGGAAGGTAAATTATTTACGCAACATTGTCAGTCGCAACTTTTGTACATGTCAGACGGACAAATTTGGACAATTTGGCTGGTTCTATTATCACAAGTAGCTTCTTGAATCTTTGAAATAAAATAGTGAATAAAATGGACATGTCGTATAAGGTCAAGTCGTTATCAAACTGGTGATATATGGTGTAAAACAGAACGTAGACAAGAAAACTGATAAAGAAGAGATATAGAAAATATCTTTTATGAAAAGGGTGGATAATACTACTGGAATTAGGTACACTGTAAGCTCTGACCAATAGAAAACTATATACATAATTATCTTTAAATCGGCCAGTTTTTCACCAAATGGCAAGACTAAATACATATAGCACACTTCTCCATAAAATATGTTGAAAACTGTCTTTCTATTTTTCAACATGAGTTTTTGAATTCCCCTTTTTCAGATTTCAAAAATTCTGAATCTACCATTGCAAATCTGTTTTAAATTGTATTTAGACTGAATAGAGTGTTCCCATGATACAAACCTCAAATTTTTCCTCAAATTAGCTAGAGTTATCTCCCTCATCGGAGTACAACTCTCGGACTTATCCATCAATGCTCATATAAAACTGCTTCATTTATCTTAATTTTATGATATAATCGTATTGTATATATATCTAAATGTTTTACAGAAAATTTTCAGTTGAATGATTAAATTTTGTGATTTAATAAGAATGAAGTCATGAAATCTACCCTGATAAATAGTAATAATTTTCTAAGAAATTTAATGCAGTTTACATGGTAGAGATGGAAAAAGCCCGAGAGTTGTACTCCAACATGGCCGCTAATGCTAGTTGTGTGACATCACATGGGCAAACTCTATAAATAATCTTGCCTCTGGTGGTTGTCGATCGACTAATTTCTATTGAAACAGTTCGGCTGATATACTTCACCACTGGTGAAGTATGAGTTGAACCGTTTCAATAGAAATTAATTGACTACATGAGAACTCGAATTTAGCAGTCATTCGTTACAGTATAAAAAGACATGATAATATAAAATGTCTGTCAAATTTAAGTCGCCCAAAAGTACCTTGCCTTACAGTCCAGCCCCTCTAAAAAAATATGGACGTTAATCAAATCTAAGATTTGAATTTTCATAAATACATGTTTTTTCAAAATTTTTTTATTTTTAAATTGTTTAAACAGAAGAAATAATTTACAACATCATAAATGGGTTTTTGATCTGACTGTGCAGTGACTTCATTCTCTGGTATAGGTTAACCTGACAGTGTGACGCCTTCAGATTACTAAGATTACCTCACTGTAATAAGACCCACAGTAACAATCAAGTAACATGATAAACATAACAGATGTTAATTACTGTAAACGTTTAAGTCTAATAATCATAGGTAATAAATTTTGAAACTGTCAAGTTATCTGGATCATTTGTATTGACAAGACTCTAAGTGGTAATCATGTTTAATTCCTCAGATTAATATATCTTGACTGTCCTGAAAGTTCTTAATTTACAAGATCTAGTGGTAATTAACAATCATGTGTAATCCTTGATAAGTACTTTGAACATTTTGTCGTGACAGGATTCACTGGTAATGGATACTCCTGTCTTGACATCAATGAGTGTGAAGTCAATAATGGAGGCTGTTCCTTATCCCCTCGTGTGGATTGTATCAACACTAGAGGGTCCAGGCAATGTGGACCCTGTCCTCAAGGTAGGTCACCACTAGAGGATCCAGGCAATGTGGATTTGCCTGATAATTGACTCTTCTGTTTATGTGTGAAAAATTGTTAATCAGATAAATTCACGATACTATACACCTCGTTCATACCTCGGACAAATATTGAACATGCATTGTGATGTCATGAAATTCAATAAATTTTCTGCGAAAGTGATGAGTCAGTCATAGGATGTAGACATGATATAATAGTTACTAGATTTGATTATTGGCAGTGGATAGGGAATATCATAGCTTAACCCTTAAATTTTGTGACTTGTAATGCTAATTATTTCTAACCCAAAAGGTTACCAAGGTAATGGAATTGTTTGTACATGGGTTGGTGTATGTGGAGGTGCTGATAATGGGGGATGCCATCCTCAAGCCACATGTACAGAAGCACCTAGTGAGTATAACGTCAAAATTTATTTTATTTGTGTTTTTTCCATTAACACTAAGTCAAGAATGCTTCACTTAATACGCAGTGACAACATCTACCTGATTCACTGGACAGAATATATGACTCGCGCAAAAGACCTCCTACTGAAGCAGTGGCATATTATATATGTGCTGACGTTGAAAAATACCTTGACTCAAAATATCGATTTGTTTTTATTGTTTTGTATAAAAAATGGGAAAGCACCATGTTACCAGTCTGACCTTGGACTAAGTTTCGCAAAAGGGTGTTAGTTGTTAATACCCTTTTGCTAGCATTAATATTTTGATCAATTTTTGCTGCATTATAGATACATGTGTACATGTATGTTATCATCACTAAATAAAAGCAAAAGTTTAAATACAAAATAAAGTTACGGGTGAATTAGTAAATGATTTATAATTATTTAAGAATTTGTCAAGAAAAATTGCTATAATTTACAATATTAAGGCCAGTTCATTTGAAGTCTTGGCATAGATTACATAAAATTCAGGCTTGAGATTTCTTAGTCAAGGTCTGAGTGCACTTTTGAATGAAATACTCAGAGTTGAAGGTAGTACATGTACTTCAATTAAAGTTTATGGATAACACGTCTGTGATAAGGTCTAAGCATATAGTTGTAATACTTGAATCACTTTCTTTACTTGTGTCTACCATTTATGTTTTGTGGTAATCTAGAGATGTCTATCTGCACACTGGTCATGACAGGTGTAGTCAATAATTGGCATCTTAGACACTTAAAGAAACTAAGCTATGAACAGATGTTCCTGAACACTTTGTTTGAATTGCCTGTTAATATTTTCTTTTTAATTTTTTTTATTAACATTTGTGTGTATAGTCAGAATACAGATTCTAAGCTGATTTATTTTTAGATGTCGTTGGACGCACCTGTACATGCCGACCAGGTTATGTGGGTAATGGAATAGGCCCCAATGGTTGTATTGCCCAGGGATCAAGTGAGGGACCATGTCAAAGTAATCCATGCCAAAATGGAGCAGCTTGTCAGGTTATTATTCAAGGATAGCTTGATTGAACTTTGATAAAAACAAATTTTTATGTTTTTCAGTAAAATGATACTCTTATTGGGAAATACAATTAGCACTTGCCCTGTCATCTATGACCACTGAATTTGTAGCTGGGCTACTTAACTTGAAGACATTTTGAATCATGATGCAGACTTAAAAAGTTCTGATTTCATTGAGTTTCTATTTTAAAAGTAGTTTTCAACTCTTTTCTTTCCACTTATAGTGAAATCAGTGTATTGAAATTGATACCTAATTTTTGTTTATATCTCATTTTAATATAAGACAGAATTAACGATACAAAAAGATTTGACTTTGTTTTTCTTTAATTTTGTGTTCGATTAGTTTTGACACGATGTAGATATGCCAGGGTATCTTAGGTATAATATATCCCATGACATTTTAAATTGATCCTTATAGATTACTGGAAGTTCATATCAATGCACATGCCAGGCTGGCTACACTGGTACTAACTGTCAGACTAATATCAATGAGTGTAGTAGCACTCCATGTCAGAATGGTGGTACATGTACGGATAGAGTGAATGGATATACCTGTCAGTGTACTGATGCCTACACTGGAGCAAACTGTGAACAGGAACAACAGTGTAAGTGCTTTCATATCAGCGATGCTCTAAGCATTTCCATGCAGATTTATCAGATTTTGAAATTATCATGCAAAGTGAGAGTAGAATGAACACAAGATTTTATACAAATGCAATGTCTAGTCTGGGATTCTGATCTATGGCCCTTGAATCATAAATGTATTACACAGCCATGAATGTCTTTTATTGATTTTTTAAAGCAGAAAAGTCAGAGTATGAGGATTTTGGATATTAGTTCTTGGAAAACTTAACAGTGTGAATTGAAAAAAATTGGACTAACAGAAAAAAATCTAGAATAGTAGGAGTAGCATTGTATTTTTTGCATTTGATCTTTTATCAATCATACTGCCTTGATATAATGATGAAATGATATGATACAAATATATATGTTGCATCTGGAAGAACTTAAATTACCAGACTTTTTCTTCTTTCAGCAATTGTTTACTAAGTGAAATTGCAAAATATGTAATAAAACATGTAAAATATGCCAGTATGAGTATACACTTGTAGTGGGCAGTACCTAATCGGATGAAGAAATTATATAAAATGTAAATCAAATAAAAATTAGTTTATTAGTCAAGTGGTATCCTATGTTATTTTAAGATTTAGAGCTGCTCAAGTATTCAACAAAATACTTTGACAACCTTGAATATTTATTTAGTACAACGTTAGTCTTTGTGCATGTCCTGCATGCATGGGATCGATGCTGTTTTGCTGTTTGGATAATTTCATGAAATTGTGAGGGCAACTGAACAAAACAACATTGAAGGTGAAATAATATACTAAAATAAAATAAGCTTTGCTTTCCTTAGTGAACAGTTTACTAAAATGAACGTATAAATGTCATATAACAAGATAAAACTCCTTAGAACAGTTTACTCGTTAAACCCTAGTAAACACACCGGTATATGCTTTACATCATACTCCAGTTTTTTACCTGTATTTGTATGTATATTTTTGTATTTTCTTCAGCCTGTGGTGGAACATTGACAGGAGAGACTGGCTCATTTAGATTTCCTCGTGTGGAAGGCACCACCTATCCTCATGGTGCTAATTGTGCTTGGAGAATCGAATCTACACCTGGCAAGGTTCAAACATTTATCTCATATCTGATTTCTTACAAACTTCCTTATAATCCTCTTATAGATGTAAGGATACAATATGTATTACAACTTGAACAACGATACATTGTGTATCACAATTTACGCCATTATTGTTTAATTAAGAAATCAGGTTTATAATTTATTTTGCTTTGGTTTCATGAAATATCCAAAAATAGTGTTTGAGAAAAAGACCTACATAAGAAATTAAGAGTGAAAATTAGTTACAAATAGGCACAAAAACTGAAAAAAGACATTTATTTAGACAGACATTTAAAAGACATTTATTTACTAGATTTTTGTTTGCATAATTAATTCTGTTCAAAACATTTATATGAAAAAATTGTTGAAAATTGATGTATGGTTTGAGCTTCTTCCTGTATTGTGTATTGTATCATGGCCCCTGGATTGAGATATATTGTATAACGGTATATTGATAAATCCCTTAAATCTCTGAGTTCCATTTGTTTGATTAATGTAGTAGACCATTCGCAAACCTTACCAGTCTTACACAGCTATTTGGTAATATTTGATTCTAACTGGTAAGACTTACACCGTTACTTCATTGATTAAAGAAACTTATACATGCATGACACTTGTCATGTGAAACACAGGTAGGTTTCACACGCACTGGTATTGTGATTCCTAAAGGATTTAATAGTGAACAAACATTACCAATACCTATATAATTGTTTCCAAAAGCATTCAGAATATCAATTTAATTAAGATTAACAAAAGAGGATGAAATATTACATTTGTTCAGTAGTTCCCAAAATCGTTACATTTGATATCATGTGTAGGTTCCAGAAAAGGGATTAGAGGTTATGAACTGATTTTTTTGGCAAATTTTAACTAAGTAAGCCAGTGGCTTTTTATAAAATTCTGCATTAAGCTGTAGATTTCATATGCTATTGGGATATATGTAGATATCTATAAGTTTTTGAAAAATGTGTCTTTCAGATTGTAAGTGCAACTTTTCCCCAGTTCCATATTGAGTACCATCCCAACTGTGCATATGACTTTCTTCAAATTCATGACGGCCCTAGTGCTTCAGCTCACAAGATAGGAACCTACTGTGGCACTGATCCACCAAACGGAGGGCGTGTGAATACCACTCAACATAAGATGTATATCTGGTTTTACAGCGATGTCTCTGTAGCCGCTGACGGCTTCCAAGTCAACTGGATATCAGCCAATCATAGTGAGTTCATTTAGGGTAGATAATGTGAAGATGGAAATGGTATAATACCATACCGGTATTTTTTAAACGATACAATATTATTATCAATACAACATTTTGGTAATTTAACCTAAAAACCTATATTATTTAAGTAAATAATTCCAAACAGCCATACCTAAAGCTTGATATGTTATCGTTTTTCTTTGTTTTGCTTGAATTTGTAAAAGAGCTCTCTAATAATGCGGGTGTTCATAGTATCCATACCGACAAATTATTGACTCATTGATTTCAGTATTAAGGGGGTAGTCAGGTGAGCTAGTGAGAAGAATAAAAATCTACAATTGGCTATTTCATGCATATTCTATAAGAACAAGCAGAGGTAGATTAAATAACAACAAAAACGTATCATGTTATAGAGCAAATTATTGTGCTAGAATCAATGCAAAATTAACACAGTGTCATGCCTAATTCAATATACAGAAATATCATTTTAGAGCAGTTTATATCTTTTTTTTTTCACAAGTATAACACAGAAATGTTGGGTTTTATGTTTTGGTAGATACGCTTATGAATTTATACTAATTGATTGAAAAACAACAAGGATTAGATAAAGCTCTGACAATTAATTGAGCCTTTCATAGTGGCTTTAGTAATTAAACAAACCTACTAACATGATGACAATTTCACAAGAAATGCACTTATTTGATAATTTCTGAAATCTACATCACTGCGATATTACACTGTAATGTGCAATGGTCTGTAATAAGTCGAAACAACATAAAATTATAGTAGGTAATGGGGCATTTTAGAAAGAAATTTGATAGATATTACACCCTACCCCCATTTTGTTATAGCCTCATTTATTTTGTGTGTAATATATACTGAATGAAATATTTCCTTTTGATGATCAAAAAAGGGATTGATTTGTATCCATACAAACTTCAAATGACATTTCAAATCAAAATCATATTTAGATTTGATATAATCAAGATATATAAACACATTAATCTCCCCTTTAGGAAGATGGAGGCTATTTGGAAAACAATTACAAATACATGTATTTCCTTAAAGAATTTGCCTTTATGTTACATATATAACTGCTTCAATGAAATTGTCAGTAACAATATCGTAATATTATTTAAAAGTTTAAAATATCTTCTTTTTAATGATCTGTAAATCATGCCTCTACTATGAAGGAGTCCTGAGATATAACGGCTCAAAGGTACCATATTTTTCCACAGAGCGTATACAGCAGGTGCGACGACGTCATGTCACTACGTAACATCACAATGATGTCATCATCTGCTGCATGACATCAAACTGCAGCACTTTTCAAAAACGTGGGCACTCTAAGGGTTAAAAATAAAAATCTTCTCTTGTTCATTAAATTTAGTTTTGATTGTTTCAAGATAGTTAAATAGACCGGCCTTCGCTATTAGTCGCCTATCTTGTGCTTTTGTGGTTTTCAAATCACCGTTGTTGATTGTTAGAGTGACGGAAACCTGTATGTCGTAAAACAAGTTTTGATTAAAGGAATAACTCTAAAAACGGTTTTCTGCAATATTATATGATAATTTACAAACACATGCGTAATAGACAAATTATTGAATATTACTGTTGCATTTTCTATCACAACTTAAAATGTCACATCATCGTGACATTACGAGTTACCTCCCGTTAGGCAGATTACTTTTCGGCCTAAATCGCTCACCAGACTACGTCTTTAAGAAATGTTATTTTTGATACCATTCCAAGTGGTATTCCTGATGAATTTTGGGTATTGAAAGGGTCTGAATAAGTAACGTATATGTTATGGACAAGTATGTAATTTTGAGATACTATAGGTAAAGAAAACATATAATGTTTGAAATTATGACAACTGAAATTCATAGATTCTGAAATATTAAGATTAATTATAGCTTTAATTACGAATTAATGTAATGATGGTATTTAATCATTTTGATTTTATTTTGAAATTCTTTTTGTTTTCAGGATTAATATGTATTGTATCTACAGTTTACACAAGCGTTATGAAAGTTTTCATTATTTATTTTCATTGTAAATCATTATAACTGTGCAGTATATCACATTAAAAAGAAACCTAGTTTATATACAGAGTAAAGTTAACTTTTTGGCATATTTTGTTGCATTATGGGAAAGACAGATTATAGGCAACTAAAAATAACAAAAAATGTTAATATTTCATTAAAATTTGCATGTACAAGCAATTTCTACTGCATTACACTACATTTCTAATCTTAATCGTTATACAAGTTGGAATATTTTTGATTAGCTTGTGGTGGAGATATAGTGGGTCAAGACCATGGAGTGGTCAGCAGTCCTGGTTTCCCTGGTAACTATCCTCATAATGTCATGTGTATATGGCGTGTCACGGTGTCACCTGGCAACAACATACAGTTTGCTTTTTCTGCCTTTGCTTTGGAAAACCATGTGAACTGTAGCTATGATTACTTAAAGGTAGGTTGCCAAAAGTTTAATTCAGCTCGAACACCCAACGAACTTCAGACCCTTCATCTGTAATCCTTATATTGAACAAACATCTTTTTTTGATTTTTCAAGTTCAGAAATCCAAGGTCGAGCTGACTCAATTTCTATAAGTTTTTTTTCCTTTGAATATTGAATATTTTGTGTAAACAGTATTTATTTCTTGAAAATTACATATATTTATCGTTACATAAATTATTGTTGAAGGATCGGGCAACAAGCAAAATAACTTATGAGATGCCGTCTCCTTTAGATAAAGCTTCACTGTATAAATGTTATATGCCAATAAAACAGTTATAGATATTCGTATTTTGTTTAAGCCATAATTTACATTAATATTATAGGTCGTAACAGATCATGTTAATTCAAAGTACAGAATTTCTATGTATTTAGGTCAGCAACAAGCTACTGTTGATGTGGCATGTTTTTGTAGAAAGACTTGTGATACAATGCATCGCTGCTTTAGTAAATATTTTAGTAAATGGTGATATCTTAATTTATTTTTTGTATGCAAGTTGTCTTCCTCTACAGTTTTGTGTGTTTACAGCAGGATGACATCTGTAGATACATGTAATATCTCCAAGATTTTAACCTACCCTCCTAATTTAAATCTACCAAATGATAATTTTTTTAAATCAAAGCTGCTCTTATTGTATTTTATCTGAATCAAAGGTGTTTGAAAATCATCCTGAATGTAAATCTTCCACTGAAAAATTCATTGAAAACAAGATATGAATTTATGAAATACTATTTTTATGATACTTTGGTAAAATAGACCCTTGTTTTGAGGTGATATCGTATCGTGATATCTGTGGCAAAACATATAGATTTCTAATTTAACACAAGACCATTTTTCAAGGTCATTTATTTTTGCAATTTTCATAATACTTTCATGACAGCTCATACCAATGATATCTGATTAAGGTCTGCATAGAGAAGTGTACATATTCCAAATATTCAATGCAGCAACTACAGTTTACTTATCTAGATAAAAAATCACTTATTTTCACTTTAAAAAATTTATTATCCATAGAATTTCAATGTTTTCTTATGATGTAAGAAATGAAGTACTTGTGTCACTTAATTACATGTGGGAGATCAATGATAGTAACATGGTTTAGAATGGAAGTTTTGTGGGGTGTGTGTGTGTGTGGGGGGGGGGGGTTATGCTGGAATAAAGTTGTCTCACACTTTGAGAAGCTGGATTTAATCTTATTACAAACCGTCCTCAGATCTAGGTTGAATTTGAGATAACTTGCTTTTGGGTATTATTCTTGCTTTATAGACAGTTTCAGTTTTGGACATCGCGCGTTAGAACTAAGATAAAGCTAAATCGATCATGTTGATAACTAAATTGGTAGAGCATCTCCATGGTAGTAAAAGGAATCCTTGTCCAAGTCCCAGTCAGGCGTATACTTCTTCAAACCTCCTGTGTTGCACTGGTAATACTTTATCATCACTGATAACATAGCAATGACCATTGACTCTCCTGTGTTTTCAGATACTGTTATTTAGGAATGGAATTCCACCTCTGTCTTTTAGGTATATGATGGTAACAGCGATTCAGCACCAGAGTTAGGCCGTTACTGTAACAATACTGGTATTTTACCAGCTCCATTACAAACCACTAGTCCAGACGCCTATATTGTCTTCCATTCTGATGGTAGCATGTCTGCCCAAGGATTCCAGATGACCTTCCATGCTGTATCAGGTAAATTGTGTAACCTAATGAATTCACATTGGTAAGATATATATTTCAAAGAATGAGTAGAATAAACTTGCATGTGTTTGACTGAAATATTGAATATCATATCAGAGTTTGTTGCCATAATTCGCATAAACTTCTTTTTTTTTCAAATTGTTCTTTTTTACAATTTATAAGTAACAAACATTTAATTTTGTTAAGGTATATTTTATTCATAAATAATATTCAGCAAAAGGAACTGCTGCAAAGCAAGTCAGTTCTATTGATTTGGCAAAGTCTGTCTGTCCAGAGTGATTTTGTGTTTAGCTTGATTTCTTGCATTGTTGATACCTACATCACTCTTAGTAGGTGTGTAGACACTTTTAAGTTCCTCCTGACTGATGCAGAGTTTGGTGACCATGACCTCAATGTCAAATTTTGGTGAACACAGACAGATTTTGTGTTTAGCTTGATTTCTTGCATACCATTAATGATACCTATATCAAACATGGTAGGTTTGTAGACATTGACGATTCCTTCTTGACTGATGCAAGATGTGTTGACCTTGACCTTGGTGTCACATTTCAGTGAAAACAGACTGATCTAGCATTTAGCTTGATTTCTTAGCTATATTTGATGCTTTTGCTTTTATGGATTGACCTATTTTCCCCTGATATATTCATAATTGGTTATTTCCACATAGCTGGCCCTCAGTGCGGTGGGACTCTGAGTGATTCTGATGGTGTTATACAGTCACCCAATTTTCCACAGCCCTATAACCATGATGCTTCTTGTGTGTGGGTCATCACAGTCTCTGCAGGCGATACCATCACTTTGACATTCCTCACGATGGATTTGGAAGGGTACAGTACATGTAATTACGATTATGTGGAGGTAAGTTGTCGGTCCCTATTTACTGAGTCATTATGCTTGTCCATGTGATGTAGATGTTAATGCTAGAGTAAAGCACAATATAACTATAAGATTTATATGTGAAAATGGTATAAATAGTATGAAAATTGTGTCAGCAAGTTGGATAGTAGTGGAAACTGTTATTCATGGGCTAACGTCAGATCGTTGATTTGTACAACAGAGTGGCACTTGGGCTGGCCAAGACAAGGTTGATATTAGCAGTTGTCTGCTAGTCTGAGATTAATAATATGTGGGTCAGAGTAGCACTTGGGCTGGCCTAGACAAGGTTGATATTAGCAGTTGTCTGCTAGCCTGAGATGAATAATATGTGGATCAGAGTAGCACTTGGGCTGGCCTAGACAAGGTTGATATTAGCAGTTGTCTGCTAGTCTGAGATGAATAATATGTGGATCAGAGTAGCACTTGGGCTGGCCTAGACAAGGTTGATATTAGCAGTTGTCTGCTAGCCTGAGATGAATAATATGTGGATCAGAGTAGCACTTGGGCTGGCCTAGACAAGGTTGATATTAGCAGTTGTCTGCTAGCCTGAGATGAATAATATGTGTATTAGAGTAGCACTTGGGCTGGCCTAGACAAGGTTGATATTATCAGTTGTCTGCTAGCCTGAGATGAATAATATGTGGATCAGAGTAGCACTTGGGCTGGCCTAGACAAGGTTGATATTAGCAGTTGTCTACTAGCCAGAGATGAATAATATGTGTATTAGAGTAGTACTTGGGCTGGTCTAGACAAGGTTGATATTAGCAGTTGTCTACTAGCCAGAGATGAATAATATGTGGATCAGAGTAGCACTTGGGCTGGCCTAGACAAGGTTGATATTAGCAGTTGTCTGCTAGCCTGAGATGAATAATATGTGGATCAGAGTAGCACTTGGGCTGGCCTAGACAAGGTTGATATTAGCAGTTGTCTACTAGCCAGAGATGAATAATATGTGTATTAGAGTAGCACTTGGGCTGGTCTAGACAAGGTTGATATTAGCAGTTGTCTGCTAGCCAGAGATGAATAATATGTGGATCAGAGTAGCACTTGGGCTGGCCTAGACAGGGTTTGATATTAGCAGTTGTCTGCTAGCCTGAGATGAATAATATGTGGATCAGAGTAGCACTTGGGCTGGCCTAGACAGGGTTTGATATTAGCAGTTGTCTGCTAGCCTGAGATGAATAATATGTGGATCAGAGTAGCACTTGGGCTGGTCTAGACAAGGTTGATATTAGCAGTTGTCTGCTAGTCAGAGATGAATAATATGTGTATTAGAGTAGCACTTGGGCTGGCCTAGACAAGGTTGATATTAGCAGTTGTCTGCTAGCCTGAGATGAATAATATGTGTATTAGAGTAGCACTTGGGCTGGCCTAGACAAGGTTGATATTAGCAGTTGTCTGCTAGCCTGAGATGAATAATATGTGGATCAGAGTAGCACTTGGGCTGGCCTAGACAATGTTGATATTAGCAGTTGTCTGCTAGCCAGAGATGAATAATATGTGGATCAGAGTAGCACTTGGGCTGGCCTAGACAGGGCTTGATATTAGCAGTTGTCTACTAGCTAGAGATTAATACATGTACAGTGATGCTCCGTTTATCCGGACATGTTTGTTCCGGCCGATTTGTCCGGATAAACAGATTTTCCGGATTACCGGACCATAGTACCGATACATTAGATGTTAAAGAATTTTATTTCTTGATGAAAGAAGGGTGTATACATGATAAAACACAAGTTGCAATCCTTATATGCTTTTAATTTGTATACGAAGAAATATATTATGTATTACGTATGTAATATATTAACATCTTTAGTAAATTGTACATTAATTGCAGCCAAACTTCTGAGACCTGCATGATTTTTCAACTCATTGTCCTCTATTTAAATGTTGACAGCCCCCTTTGTATATACCTTGCGCTTGACTGATTATAATTTCACTTCTATCGCGATCGGAGTGTTTATCTAACGTCCTGCTGTGTCATACAAATTTAGAATTGAAAAGAGTCTATGTCCGATAAATTTATATAATGTTCATGTTTTAAATGTAAAAATTTTCTATAACTATAAAACAGAAGAATAACTAAAAGTTAAAACTTCTCTACAAAATAATGTAATAAGCACTTATTAGCACTAAGTAAGGATACGTTATCAATGATTGATCTCTGATAGAAGAGTGATGTTACCTAAAGTTTGGTTACAATTTAAAGCCCCAATATTTAATTTTCGGTTATTTGAATCAACTCCTTCAATGACGAAATGAAGAACTGACGAATATAAAGTTCAAACGTAAGACAATTGGATGATATCAGGTTAACTTACTTTATTTTCATAAAATGACAGTAGGTGACAGGTATTAAAAGCTCTTGTATCGTCATCATAGTATGGATGTTGTCCACGTTTTCGTTTTCTCCTATTTTTAATTTCATGCACAGCGCACTCATAATGGCAACCATTGTAAGACACGCCTTTCTTTCTGAACCTGTTTCTTGCAGTGCTTCTTTGGGGTCTGGAAGTCTAGGGACAGGGGGAGGGCAAAGTTGAAATTTCCCCGTTCTTAACCAACGCAACATTTTTTCAGTCACAACAGATCAGTAAATGAATACCTATTCAAACTTTGCGAAGTAAAATCGAGAAAAAAAAATAATAATAATGAAAAGTAATCACCATTCTCAAAAGTGCTAGGTATGATATACAATTAGCCTAAAATGGTTGAGACAGTAATCACAGTTAGTTAACAATGACCAGGTGTCCAATTACGTACAGGTGTACCAGCTTTCATATCATTATCCTTTAATCATTGGTTATAACATGACTATGAAATAATTCAATTAGGTTTCTATATGGGATGTCAAAATATGTTTTGTAATGTAATTTTTTTTTAACCCTCCTCTCCAAGATGACGAATTTAAGTACTGACGAAATTGTTTTTATTCTTGAATTGACGAAAATTGGTACCGACAACTATAAAGCCATTCACAGTATATATGTATCAGAATAGCACTTAGGCTGCATGGCCTAGACAGAGTTTGATATTAGTAGTTGTTTGCTAGTCTGAGACTAATATTCTAACAAAGTAGCACTTGGGCTAGCACAAGCCAGGCTTGATATTGATAGCTGTCTGCTATCTTGTGATTAAATTTTTTGTTTCATCTTTAAATCCCATCGGTAAAAGTATTATATACGAATACAATAATTGATGATACAGTGATTAAATATATATTTGTACATATATCAGATTAGTACTTGGGCTGTCCTAGACATGGTTTGGTATTAGCTGTTGTCTAGCTAATTTAATTGTGATTAAGGTCAGTGTCTTGATTCTCAGGCGAATCTTTTATGAAAAACAAACCATATCAGGTGTATGATTTTAATACTTTTAAGGGTAATAAAAAGGAAAATCAAGAAAAGGTTTAAGAACTATTTTACTTTGCAGTAAAGTAGCTATGAAAAATATGTCAACATTGTTTTCAGGAGTGTGAGCAGCTTGACCATCACCTCTTGATACTGAATCTTATCAGGTTCCATATTAATCATATTATTGCAGGTTAGAGATGGAGCAGATGAAAATGCCCTCTTGTTCAATAGATACTGTGGGACTACCGTTCCTTCACCAATTACATCCAGTGGCAATAGTTTATACATTCGATTCAGATCAGATCAGTCTGTGACTGGTCAAGGTTTCAGGGCCACTTACACCACTGGTAAGAATATGTGACATGTAATGGTCAGGGCCACATTTCATGAATGGCAGTTACCAAGATTTCTGATGAATAACTGTAGCAGTTTTATATATCATTGTTTTTTGGCAATATTTGCAATTTCTATCCCAAACTGTTTTTAATGGGTTACAGTTGCCAGTGAAATGAAAATTTACTGAAACCATTTAGACATGCACCTTTCATTAAACTGATACCTTGCCCCAGTGGTAATATAGACAAGATATGCATTGGTCAAATGTATTACACCAATGGTAATATAGAATACAGAGTATAAAGCTAAATGAAAATAAAATATTCCAAAGCTTTTATCGGTCAAAGGGCATATTGTGTTAATCGTGTTTATCTTGTGAACAACTTTAACATTGGAAATAACTTTTCAACTGTACATTTACCAGCCAGTGCTTTCATATTTTCAAATGCAAGTTCCAGGTGGCAAGACCTTACCATTGGTAATATAATTTACAACTTTTTATCTTGATCTTCACATTGACCTACATTTCAATAAATTAATCCTTGGCCATAACTGTCCAATCCTGGAAGCTAAACTTTCATATTTTATATGTGTTATTAGTTTATGGCCTTTAATGTTGATACCATAGTGTATGACCATGTGACCTTGTCTGTCAAATTTGGCCTACATTTGTCCTAGTTTAGAAAAATTTTAACATTGACTTCCACTCTTTGAACCATTAGAGCTTATATAATTTTCATGTGTATTCCTTGTGGTGAAACCTTTCCATTGATACCATAATTTATGACCTTGTGACCTTGACCTTCAGGTTAGAATTTTGTTGCCACCTTGGGGCATAGTGTTTCACAAACAGATCTTCTTTTATTCTGAGAATTGGCTCAGAATTAAAGATCTGTTATGTATATAATATAATCTACCTTTCAGTTTGCTTGAAAGCATTTGGTCATATATAATTGTTCTCGTACAGAACCTTTGCCTTGAAAGCTTGTGTAAATCACTGGTTTTGGTGCAATTCTGAGTATTGGCATTGTTTGTTGGTCAGATTTCACCAGAGTTCTTTCATTGTCCAGTGTTGTTTTAGATGCTGGCAAGTAACGAAACCTTTACTGCTTTTGCTAGATCACTTATTAACTTATCATTGTGCTGTATTCCTGGTGTGGCATTTAGTGAAAACTAGTAAATCAATATTGAGAAAAGTGACATAATGGTTGCAGGGGATAAAAAATGATAAATTTAGTCAAAATATTATCATAATTAACCACCTGAATGACCTTTACAGATTAATGATGTTAATCGAGTGTCTTGTGATAATGTGAAGTGTTTATTTCAGCTTGTGGAGGCACATACACCGCACCAGAAGGGACCATACAATCTCCATCCTTCCCAAACCCGTATCCTCACAGCAAGACTTGCAATTACATAATCAGTCAACCAGTTGGCAGACGAGTGACCTTGACCTTCACCTCCTTAAATATAGAAAGTTCTGCAACATGCTCATACGACTATGTGGAGGTAACTTGATTTAAATGGTTGTTATATTTACTTCTTTCTATCCTGACTCCACCTCTGACATGTATATCTTTGTAACTCCTGTTTTCATTGGCTAATATAACATCAACACGGCATCTTGTTATTGACTTGGTATGGGGAGTTATTCCACTTCTGATAAGATTGTCCTTGTAACTCCTGTTTTCATTGGCTAATATAACATCAACACGGCATCTTGTTGATGACCTGGTATGGGGAGTTATTCCACTTCTGATAAGATTGTCCTTGTAACTCCTGTTTTCATTGGCTAATATAACATCAACACGGCATCTTGTTGATGACCTGGTATGGGGAGTTATTCCACTTCTGATAAGATTGTCCTTGTAACTCCTGTTTTCATTGGCTAATATAACATCAACACGGCATCTTGTTATTGACTTGGTATGGGGAGTTATTCCACTTCTGATAAGATTGTCCTTGTAACTCCTGTTTTCATTGGCTAATATAACATCAACACGGCATCTTGTTGATGACCTGGTATGGGGAGTTATTCCACTTCTGATAAGATTGTCCTTGTAACTCCTGTTTTCATTGGCTAATATAACATCAACACGGCATCTTGTTGATGACCTGGTATGGGGAGTTATTCCACTTCTGATAAGATTGTCTTTGTAACTCCTGTTTTCATTGGCTAATATAACATCAACACGGCATCTTGTTATTGACTTGGTATGGGGAGTTATTCCACTTCTGATAAGATTGTCCTTGTAACTCCTGTTTTCATTGGCTAATATAACATCAACACGGCATCTTGTTATTGACTTGGTATGGGGAGTTATTCCACTTCTGATAAGATTGTCCTTGTAACTCCTGTTTTCATTGGCTAATATAACATCAACACGGCATCTTGTTATTGACTTGGTATGGGGAGTTATTCCACTTCTGATAAGATTGTCCTTGTAACTCCTGTTTTCATTGGCTAATATAACATCAACACGGCATCTTGTTGATGACCTGGTATGGGGAGTTATTCCACTTCTGATAAGATTGTCTTTGTAACTCCTGTTTTCATTGGCTAATATAACATCAACACGGCATCTTGTTATTGACTTGGTATGGGGAGTTATTCCACTTCTGATAAGATTGTCCTTGTAACTCCTGTTTTCATTGGCTAATATAACATCAACACGGCATCTTGTTATTGACTTGGTATGGGGAGTTATTCCACTTCTGATAAGATTGTCCTTGTAACTCCTGTTTTCATTGGCTAATATAACATCAACACGGCATCTTGTTGATGACCTGGTATGGGGAGTTATTCCACTTCTGATAAGATTGTCTTTGTAACTCCTGTTTTCATTGGCTAATATAACATCAACACGGCATCTTGTTATTGACTTGGTATGGGGAGTTATTCCACTTCTGATAAGATTGTCCTTGTAACTCCTGTTTTCATTGGCTAATATAACATCAACACGGCATCTTGTTATTGACTTGGTATGGGGAGTTATTCCACTTCTGATAAGATTGTCCTTGTAACTCCTGTTTTCATTGGCTAATATAACATCAACACGGCATCTTGTTGATGACCTGGTATGGGGAGTTATTCCACTTCTGATAAGATTGTCTTTGTAACTCCTGTTTTCATTGGCTAATATAACATCAACACGGCATCTTGTTATTGACTTGGTATGGGGAGTTATTCCACTTCTGATAAGATTGTCCTTGTAACTCCTGTTTTCATTGGCTAATATAACATCAACACGGCATCTTGTTATTGACTTGGTATGGGGAGTTATTCCACTTCTGATAAGATTGTCCTTGTAACTCCTGTTTTCATTGGCTAATATAACATCAACACGGCATCTTGTTGATGACCTGGTATGGGGAGTTATTCCACTTCTGATAAGATTGTCTTTGTAACTCCTGTTTTCATTGGCTAATATAACATCAACACGGCATCTTGTTATTGACTTGGTATGGGGAGTTATTCCACTTCTGATAAGATTGTCCTTGTAACTCCTGTTTTCATTGGCTAATATAACATCAACACGGCATCTTGTTATTGACTTGGTATGGGGAGTTATTCCACTTCTGATAAGATTGTCCTTGTAACTCCTGTTTTCATTGGCTAATATAACATCAACACGGCATCTTGTTTATGACATGGTATGGGGAGTTATTCCACTTCTGATAAGATTGTCTTTGTAACTCCTGTTTTCATTGGCTAATATAACATCAACACGGCATCTTGTTATTGACTTGGTATGGGGAGTTATTCCACTTCTGATAAGATTGTCCTTGTAACTCCTGTTTTCATTGGCTAATATAACATCAACACGGCATCTTGTTGATGACCTGGTATGGGGAGTTATTCCACTTCTGATAAGATTGTCCTTGTAACTCCTGTTTTCATTGGCTAATATAACATCAACACGGCATCTTGTTATTGACTTGGTATGGGGAGTTATTCCACTTCTGATAAGATTGTCCTTGTAACTCCTGTTTTCATTGGCTAATATAACATCAACACGGCATCTTGTTATTGACTTGGTATGGGGAGTTATTCCACTTCTGATAAGATTGTCCTTGTAACTCCTGTTTTCATTGGCTAATATAACATCAACACGGCATCTTGTTATTGACTTGGTATGGGGAGTTATTCCACTTCTGATAAGATTGTCCTTGTAACTCCTGTTTTCATTGGCTAATATAACATCAACACGGCATCTTGTTATTGACTTGGTATGGGGAGTTATTCCACTTCTGATAAGATTGTCCTTGTAACTCCTGTTTTCATTGGCTAATATAACATCAACACGGCATCTTGTTATTGACTTGGTATGGGGAGTTATTCCACTTCTGATAAGATTGTCCTTGTAACTCCTGTTTTCATTGGCTAATATAACATCAACACGGCATCTTGTTATTGACTTGGTATGGGGAGTTATTCCACTTCTGATAAGATTGTCCTTGTAACTCCTGTTTTCATTGGCTAATATAACATCAACACGGCATCTTGTTGATGACCTGGTATGGGGAGTTATTCCACTTCTGATAAGATTGTCCTTGTAACTCCTGTTTTCATTGGCTAATATAACATCAACACGGCATCTTGTTATTGACTTGGTATGGGGAGTTATTCCACTTCTGATAAGATTGTCCTTGTAACTCCTGTTTTCATTGGCTAATATAACATCAACACGGCATCTTGTTATTGACTTGGTATGGGGAGTTATTCCACTTCTGATAAGATTGTCCTTGTAACTCCTGTTTTCATTGGCTAATATAACATCAACACGGCATCTTGTTATTGACTTGGTATGGGGAGTTATTCCACTTCTGATAAGATTGTCCTTGTAACTCCTGTTTTCATTGGCTAATATAACATCAACACGGCATCTTGTTATTGACTTGGTATGGGGAGTTATTCCACTTCTGATAAGATTGTCCTTGTAACTCCTGTTTTCATTGGCTAATATAACATCAACACGGCATCTTGTTGTTGACCTGGTATGGGGAGTTACTCCACTTCTGACAAGCATGTCTTTGTAACTTCTGTTTTCAATGGCTAATATAACATCAATATGGTATCTTGTTATTGACCTGATATGGGGAATTATTCCACTTCTGATAAGATTGTCCTTGTAACTCCTGTTTTCATTGGCTAATATAACATCAACACGGCATCTTGTTGATGACCTGGTATGGGGAGTTACACCACTTTTGACAAGCATGTCTTTGTAACTCCTATTTTTATTGGCTAATATAACATCAGCACCATATCTTGTTGTTGACCTAGTATGAGGAGTTACACCATTTTTGATAAGTATGTTTTTATAACTCCTGTTTTCATTGGCTGATATAACATCAATACCGCATCTTGTTGTTAACCTGGTATGGGGAGTTATACCACTTTTGATCAGTATGTTTTTGTACGGCCTGTTTTTATTGGCTAATGTCATGTAGATTAACGGTGGATTTTTCAAGGGTACTAAAGCTTTCTCCATTACTGAAGACTGATTGCCAGATAAAAGAATTGTGGTGTAAATTAGGAATGAAAAATAACATACTAATTTTCTGTTTACCCGTAGTAGACTTTTGATGCATTCTGAAATGTTTGGGAAGAATTGTCAAAAGTTTATATGATATGATGAGTACAGTTTGTAGTTTTTCTTATGGTTTTTTTTTTGTAATTTAAGAATTTCTTTCAATACAACAGCTAATTTTTACATTGTAGTGTGACATTATGATATATTGTAATTTTGTTTTAGGTGCATGATGGTAATACAGAATTATCACCTTCGTTGGGAAAGTTCTGTGGCTCGGAGATACCTAGCTCTGTTCGCACTTCTCAGAATATGATGTTTGTTCGTTTCATATCTGATGGCTCCATCAACAATCAGGGCTTCCAAGCTACGTACTCTTCAGATGAAGAAGGTATGAACGTTATATAGAAGGAGAGATTTGTCTCTCCCTCCATATCTGCTGGTGATAAGACTTAGTCTGGTTTTCGGTATCATTTAGTTCCCTGCATACAAAGTTGGGCAGTTATGGAATTAATACATGTTATACAGGCTTTATATTTTATGAACAATAATTATAGGACAACTATTCCTTATCATTTCATTTCTTAATTATGCTGATCCATTTTTCGACAAGAAAGTGAGACTTGGTGAACTCTCAGTCGTTGTGCATGTGATGTCATAATCAAATATGAAACTTATCATACCTAAGGTGATGCCACTACAAAACAATTATGTGTTATATTTTGTGTTTTTAGGGGAAATTGGATCAATGTATTGTTGACCAGTATGATGTACATGTAAATGACAAAAATAACCATATACATGATTCAAGAATTGATATTAGTTTCCCAAATAAATGTATTCAAATATATTTACAAGCTATCCTAAGAGAATACGGAATAGATCTACTTGCCAAACAATATTTCATATTCTTTTGTGCATGATTCTGTAAATGATGTGGATTGTCGCATATTCCCCTAGACTATGATATAGGTCTGTTATTAATTAATTAAAGCTCAAGTCAGTGAATCTGATTCTTCAACTCCTGTCAGTGCAGGGAAAATTCAGAACAATCAGTATGTATGCATAGGTCAGAGAACTGCACTATTGATTTGTCCTCTTTGTACTAGATTGTTTTTAATTTTATTTGGATTTTTTATGTTTTATTTGATTACTTATGTTTGGAAAACATAATGAATTTTTATTATGAAATACACATACGATTACATTTCTTTCTATAGATAGTATTGTAGAACATGTATCTGATCATATTTTTTGGAGGCCTGGATGAGGTGTGTAGGTATGGTTGATACATCCTGGATGAGGCGTGTAGGTGTGGTTGAATCATCCTGGATGAGGCATGTAGGTGTGGTTGAATCATCCTGGATGAGGCATGTAGGTGTGGTGGTATCATTCTGGATGAGGCATGTAGGTGTGGTGGTATCATTCTGGATGAGGCATGTAGGTGTGGTTGTATCACCATGGATGAGGCATGTAGGTGTGGTTGAATTATCCTGGATGAGGCGTATAGGTGTGGTTGTATTATCCTGAATGAAGCATGTAGGTTTGGTGGCATCATTCTGGATGAGGCATGTTGGTTTCGTGGTATCATCCTGGATGAGGCATGTTGGTCTGATGGTATCATTCTGGATGAGGCATGTAGGTGTGGTGGTATCATTCTGGATGAGGCATGTTGGTTTGGTGGTATCATTCTGGATGAGGCATGTTGGTTGGTCTGGTGGTATCATCCTGGATAAGGCATGTAGGTGTGGTGGTATCATCCTGGATGAGGCATGTAGGTGTGGTTGTATCATCATGGATGAGGCGTGTAGGTGTGGTTGTATCATCCTGAATGAAGCATGTAGGTTTGGTGGTATCATTCTGGATGAGGCATGTTGGTTTGGTGGTATCATTCTGGATGAGGCATGTTGGTTGGTCTGGTGGTATCATCCTGGATGAGGCGTGTAGGTGTGGTGGTATCATTCTGGATGAGGCATGTAGGTGTGGTGGTATCATTCTGGATGAGGCATGTTGGTTTGGTGGTATCATTCTGGATGAGGCATGCTGGTTGGTCTTGTGGTATCATCCTGGATGAGGCATGTAGGTGTGGTGGTATCATTCTGGATGAGGCATGTTGGTTTGGTGGTATCATTCTGGATGAGGCATGTAGGTTTAGTAGTATCATTCTGGATGAGGCATGTTGGTTTTGTGGTATCATTCTGGATGACGCATGTAGGTCTAGTGGTATCATTCTGGATGAGGCACGTAGGTGTGGTGGTATCATTCTTGATTTATAATCTGTGTTAGAGATTGACATCTGGTTTACATTTTATGAAGGTGATCTTCTTCTGCATTCGTATCTGTCCCTTAGAAGAGATAGCTCAAGCCGATGTTCTGCATCACGGTATATGTTGGTACATTAAAATAAATAAGGCTGCAGAAAATATGGCGGTGTTACTGAAACCATTGTTCTACATTGCCCTAATGACTACTGCTCAGAAAAGACTCTCTCATAGACATAGAGCTTTTCTTTTCCATCTTACAGAGAATTACCGATCATAAAAACGTATTATTTCAGAAAATAATATACCTTATGTACATGATGCTGATTGACATTAGCGGCGCTTTCTTTGTGTAACTGTCCAGCGCATTCCATTATCTAACTGACCAGTTGGTCATTCCATTGTTTATTGTTTATCTGACCAGTAGCGCATTCCATTGTAACTAACCAATCAGATTATATCTCATTAGCATATCGGCTGGCCTAATTAACAGAGGTAGCGCTCAGCGTCAGTTTGTATGTTTGACTTGAGCTAATTGCACGATAACTTTTGATCAGCATAAGTAACTTTTTACTTCACTCCTGTGGAATTATTCATCATACAGATTCTCTTCACTTACAAATCATTTCATTCATTTCAGGATGTGGTCAGATTTTGACTTCCCCGTCAGGTAGTATTACCAGCCCCGGACATCCCAATTCCTACCCTAATGGTGTGAACTGTACCTGGCGTATAGAGAGTACACCTGGGTTAATCATACGCCTAACTTTCAGTACTTTTACCTTAGAATCTCACACTAACTGTCAATATGACTATGTAGCTGTGTACGATGGTCCTTCTGCTGATCAGGCAAGCTCCTTAGGAAGGTATGTAATGATTCAGATCATCCTATTGGTTAGTTTTATGCCTGTCCTCTTCCCATGATCAGTAATATATGAACCTAGATCTTGTCAGTCCCAGCAATCTGATTAAAACCAAAGCTTTATTTCGCTTCTCTATTTGTCCCGGCGGATGAAGATCTGGGGAAACTCCATAAGGGGTCATGTTCTTGTGAATTTTAATTTTCAGCCAATCAGTGGATTGGCTAGAATTTTTCGGAAATGAAATAAACATCCCCGGCATTCTTACTTTTCACTGAAGTGTAAGCGTGACCTGCATAGGAGTTTTTGAACAGTGTTTGTTATAGATTGCGTTACTTGCATGTGCCTAACCCAGTCATTGATTGGGTATGGGAAGTAACAGTTTTTGTGACTTAAACATTACAATGTTCACCAGATCTTTTTACAATGGGACAAATAGAAAAGAGGATTGAGGAAATCAGCTTTCTCAAGTTCATATAGTCCAAATATGTTAAAGTAAACAGAAGTAACTAGTCTTGTTGATAAATATGTCTAATAAGATTTAATATTGCAGTTAATGTCAAAGATTGAACATAGCAGTTTGTACATGTATATTGTCTATTTATAATATTAAGTAATCTTACGTGCCTTACCCCTCCTCCGTACCATTTCCCCTCCTAAGTTACCATTACTCGTCCTTGTGCACCTATGGATCTCTCCTCCCTCTTAGCACTTTATGCTTCTGACAATACCATCAGCTTGATTTTATATTAGATTGGCCCTCTGACTTCTGATTGTACATTAAGCGGCAAGGTATGCCGCTAGACCCAGCACTTGATAGAGATTAAGATACTTACATGATGCCATTATAACCACTGCACAAACTTATCTGTTTTTATAGTTATAGATATATCATGTAACAAAGTATATACTGTCTGTTTTATATTTCCTCCAGGTACTGTGGATCTACCGTACCACCGACCTTGACCTCCAGTGATAATTATATGACCTTGTTGTTTGTGTCAGATAGTAGTATCGCACATGAAGGGTTTTCTGCATCTTATACATCTTTAAATGCTTCAACGTGTAAGTATATGTCACAGTACTTGTGTTATTAGCATTATTTAAAATACTATGCATATTAAGAAGAAGCACAGTTTTACAAAATTGATGAAACAACATGGAAAACAGAATGGTAATACATATTGCTGGTCAGAAATATTCTTCTTTTAGTTGTTTTCAGGTTCGATACCAAAAAATCCTGAAAAATTATAATTCATCAATAACAGTACTAGTTTCACAAAATGTATTTTAAAAACGTACCGGTAATATGCAGTTGATTCTCGTTTACTCTAATACCAATGATTCAAATTTAATGTTAGGTCAAACCCTTTTCATATTCTATATTTTCACATTCTATATCTTGTTCATGAAAATTGATATTTTCCTTACTCGAACCGTGCTTAAATCCATTTGTTTTACATGGCTATTCAAGTTTGTTGATTGATAGAGTGTAGACTCTACATTTAAATTCAAACCCTGTTGTGACACAATAAAAATTAATGTGATGCATTTCAATGAAATTTCAGTTTTAAAAGGTCACATGCATAGATAATGATAGATTTTGAAACTTTGATTAAGTTTACATTGTAGTTTATAAATATCTTTTTTGAAAGTTTATTTTTGTTGTTGATGTCAGTTTCATAGAGTTACAAAACTTCATGTAATTTGATCTTTTTCTTGATCATGATAGAATTATTAGAACAAGAAACGTTTTGAAATCAAATATTTGAAATCAAACAAATGTACTTGACAGGTATATGTTGTCTTTCTTTCTTTGCTTACTTGCTATGTAAGACATATTGTTATTCTATATATAACATCGCAGCTCTAGTCGAGGCATATCATATGTTTCCAAGTAGTGTTTTAAATTATTACCTAGTGATGGTGGTATCTCCTTGTGTGTGTGTGTGACAGTGAAAGGGAGAAAGTGAGAGAGAGAAAGAAATTAACAAAATTGGATGTAATGATGAGATAATACAGAGAGGAATGGACAGATGAATAAATATTACATGGATACAGTGATGGTGGTATCTCCTCGTGTGTGTGTGTGTCAGGGATACAGAGAAGTAACACGTTATACAGATTGCAGTTTAACCTGTGACAGATAATTTGATTCATTGTTGTATTTTACAGTATGCGGTAGTGACTTGACAGGCTCTAATGGTCTTATTACTAGCCCCAATTATCCAAATAATTATCCTCACAACAGACAATGTACATGGACCATCACTGCTCCACGTGGCAACCAGATCCTTCTCAATGTTACCGACTTCCAAATGGAGTCCCACAGAAACTGCGCATACGACTACTTAGAAATACGGTAATTTTAGTGTTTCGTAATTTGATTGACTCATAAATGTAGTTTCAAAGAAACTGGATTCAGTTATGAAAAAAAAAAAAAAAAACCTGGGCTAATTAAATTACTTGAAATGATGGGATCTTACAAAAATTGTACACAATATTTGATTATTAAGAAATAAAGTATGTGTAAATCAAGTCATTTATTTTTAGACTTCTTTGATATGGAATCTTACGGAAACTGTCAGGGAAGAAAGATGTTTTGAGAAATTAATGAATTGCACTCTATATCAGTTTATATACAATTTGATGTTGTTGAAACCCATACTTCTTAAAAATCTTCAAAATTAAATTACTTCAAAATACATGTTTGTGAATTTTGAATCAATAATGATAATTTATGTTTACTGTGTTTTGAAAAATCATTAAATGATATTTGTAGGGTGATTGGACTGATTTTTACAAAACTAATTTGATGACCTATATTTTAAATTAATTGTAAAACTCACCATTGAATTGTTGAGCCTCCTTATTGAATTTTTGAACCTCCTCCTTGAATTGTTAAACCTACACATTGAACTGTTGAATATACACATTGATCCTGAAGACCTTCACAACCACATCATGCGAACACCTTACCATGGACATTGACCATGTTGTACGCAAAATTCTTTTGTAATTGTCACATTTAGGGGGGATGATAAAGTAAGATTTTGATTTTTACATTTTACATTTACAGAAATGGCAGATATGCAGATTCACCTCTGATCGGAAAGTACTGCGGAACAAACATAGATAATGATATCCTCTCTCATAGCAACAACTTGTATCTGAAATTTGTAACAGATGCATCATACGCAGCCAAAGGCTTTAAAATAGCATATGATACTACAACAACAGGTATGTATATTCTTTTTTTGTGTACTTCATAAAGCATAGACCATAGTAACAAGCAGGGATCACTTTGTCTAGTGCCTTTCTGTCTTTACATCTCATTGTCTGTGTTTATCCAGCATTCTACCATCTGTCGGGGTCTGATTTGGTGTAGTGGTTAAGTGCTTGACTTGCGGCATCAACAATCTAGGTTCGATTCCTGGATTATGCCACTATTGTTAAGAGGTTAGTTACCTCCTGCTTTCATGTCCTAATGTAACTGAAAAAATGTTTAAAGCAACGTAAAACACCAATCAACCAACCAACTATCACATCTGTCTGTTTGGTAGGAATCACTTTTTTGAAAAATGGACAGCAAGCAAGAAATGATTTCCTTTGAACACTGATTTATTCCTGAATCTTCATGGAAGAATTAAAAGTATTTTATTTTCAGAATGAGTAAGGACATTTGCCATATTCTGTAAAATGTATCAATTAAAAAAAGTATTACATGTGTAATGGATGGGTATCAGGCCAGATAGCTCTAAGGTAAGAGCATATGTCCTGATAGCCAAAGATTCTGGGTTTGATCCCAGGGTCCGGTGCCATAAACTGAGAATATACTTAAGTCATAATTTCTTATTCTTCTGTTCATCAATGAATTAATAACTAGGATTTGGATTTTATTTAGTTTTATTCTATTGATAAATAGAATTAAACCATTCTACATGACAATTTATTTGAACGTTTGATAATGGAATATAAATTAAAATGAAATATTTGACTTAAGTATATTCTCAGTTTATGGCGCCTGACTCTGGTCCGGCCACATTTTTTTCTCCTGCCTGTTACACATATATACATGTAACAATACAATTATACCTTTTTTGAAAGGGCATATTCCTATCAACAGTGTATCTTAGTGGATGAAATGCTCAGCTCGTAAACAAGAGGTCCACGTTTGACCCCCGCTGTGAGCACAACAGTGTCCTGTCTTTCGGTTGAGACAGTGAAAATCAAGGTCCTGTGCCATAGTAGATGTGGAACAAAAAGATCCCTCACTGTTTCTGGTGGGTCCTTTCAAAGATACGAAAGTTGGCCTTAATTCCCTTCTTATATAAACTGTATGTTTTAATGAATTATCCTTCAAAGGAGACACAAAATTTGTCTGAATATGATAACAAGGGTGTTCAACTGCCAGTCATATTAGGAGCATCTTCAGATAGTGCCACTATGAGATGGATTTCAAAAAACGACTTAAAAGATGTATTAGACTTAACGTGTGTACAAAAAATGAGTAAAAAGATAATGTATCTCTTGTAGGCTGTGGCGGAGATTTGACATCCCCTACTGGATCATTTGTCTCCCCTGGTTTTCCTGGACCCTACTCCCACAATGCTGAGTGTTTCTGGACCATTTCTACCTCTCGCAGCAGCAGGATTGAACTTTCGTTTGAAGCATTCGAGTTAGAACATCATTCAGAATGTAACTTTGATTATTTGGAGGTACTGTCACATTCAAGTCTATGCTTAGGGTAAGGTGATTATGAGGATTTGGACATGATCATTAACACGATGCTATTCAAGGAGCCTTGATTACAAAATCAAAGTTGCAAAAGGCTAATTGTACATAATGTGCTTGATATACAGTAACTATGAAATACACGCTTTATTTTTGTGAATTCCAACTTTTCTAGTTTTAACAAAAAATACATGTTGATTTTGTAATTTTGTGGATGTCGCCTCCGATAATATAAATAAATTTTTGTTCATGTTAAATTCCAGTGGAGGAAGAAGTTGATTATGACAGCTGTTCAGAATTAAATATTAGTTATATAATTGCTCTGATAAAATACTTTCACTAAACAGTAACGACTCTATTTCATTGGATTTGGTCAGAGTTTTTCATGACATTGTACTGAATATAGTAAATTACCTTAATGCCAGATTATGGCTCTGGGATTAATGTGCATGAATGATCTTCAGGGGCAGTTGGCTATATATGAATAAAAGTTGCAACTGTAATAAATTTTCATCTTTTCAATTAATAATTCATGGAATGAAGAGACAACCATGAGATTGAATCCATATGAATAAAATGTATTTTGCAGTTATTTGTGTGGCAGGTGTGGCAGTTTCACCTAAACAAGGTCTCGAGAGGTCAATCAGCCTTTGTAAGTAATGTTTGTATATACTGTAAAGATAGGAAAGAAATGTAACATTTAGTTTATTCATTTCAGATTCGTGATGGCTCTGCATCTGGTCGAGTACTTGCAACCTACTGTGGTAACCAAATACCCGACCCTTTGACCTCTCTGAGTAATAGGCTGTGGATAAAGTTCAGAACAGACTACTCAATGGCCGGCAATGGGTTCAAAGCAGTATATAGTACTAGTAAGTGATACTCAGAAAAAATACTAAAACAGAAAGGACTGTTAGATATGGACACAAGGTTTTATAATCTCTGATATGTAGACAAATCCTGAACACAGATGACATCTTTAGATATTTTTTTAAAAAGTGATATTGAAAAACTGCTTGAAATCTTATATACATTGTACGTGTTAACTGAAAATAATATTATACTTAAAGTATAGTATTATTTTCAGTTAACATGTACAATGTATACATGTGTTAGCATGGCTGAATAGGTTCTGTGTTTGGCATGAGACCAAGAGGTCAGTTTAATTAGTGCCATAGTACTGTATTGAAATGTCTGTGTCCAGTTTTTAAGATAAGACAGCAAAAACTGTAGTCATTTGTGTCAAGATAGACAAATGGCACGTAAATGTTCAATCCCAGTGTGTGGGTCTATCACATTGAGAGGATGCTAAAACCAGATAAGTGATATAACCAGATAAGTGATATAACCAGATAAGTGATATAACCAGATAAGTGATATAACAGATAAGTGATATAACCAGATAAGTGATATAACCAGATAAGTGATATAACAGATAAGTGATATAACCAGATAAGTGATATAACCAGATAAGTGATATAATTAGTGAACAAACTGAGACTTAAGTGTTTTAGAATTTAGTTAGGAATTGAACCTGCACAATGATAAAACTTTCTCTGCATTAGTTACTCGGTATTTCTTCTTTATAGGTTTAGATATTATAAATGGAACTATATATGATATTGCAGCTATACATATATAGTATACTGTTTGTGATTTACTTCCATCTTTAGGAACTTAGTCTGTGTTATTGCTACACTACCATAACATATATTGGTTTAAAATTCTACCTTCTTCAAGGCATTTTAATTATTGGATGCCATGGATATTGCTTGTTACCTCTTTCCAAGATGGTATAGAAAACCTTTGATCATGTGTCTCGTGCATTCTTCTTACCTTATGGACACTGTAGAAGGCATTTTTTGCAACAAATCTTCATCAGACTGATTTACTTTTATGCCCCTGGATCAATAGATTGAGGGCATATTGTTTTTTGACCTGTCTGTCTGTGTGTCTGTTTGTTTGTTTATTTGTCTGATGTCAGTTTTAATCTTCGCCATAATATTTGAACCATGAGAGATAGAGACTTTATATCTGGCATGCATACTCCACTGATAAAGCCCTTTCAATTTACACCAAGGTCATTGACCTCATCTTCTTTTGCTGTGAAGAAAACCCTTTTAAATTTGCAAGGTCAAAAGTTTAAACTAAAGATTATGCCAGGGAATGCTCAGGTCTATGATTCTTTTGTTGTGCTATTTGTTCCTAATCTTTGAGTTGTAACTTGATATAGACTTGACAGATCAAGAGACTCTTTATTTAGAAGTTCTTAGAAGTGTTAAGTCAATTACTTATTAAAAAAAGTCAGTTGGTCATTATGTGACTTAGATACAACTAATTGTCATAAAACAATTAATTTTCAGATTGTAATGTTCGCTTGAATTCCTACCGTGGTGTGATAGAAAGCCCCAACTTCCCTCAGCCCTACCCACATAATCGGAACTGTACTTGGATCATAGACACCACCCTTGGCAATACTATCAATGTTGCATTTTCCCACTTTGATATTGAATCTCACTCGCAATGCCGATTTGATTACCTAGAGGTAAGTAGACATTAAATCTCACCCACAATGCCAATATGATTACCTAGATATAATTGAGCATAAATCTCACCCACAATGCTAATATGATTACCTAGATATAATCGAGCATTAAATCTCGCCCACAATGCAGATATGATTACTTAGAATAATTGAGCATTAAATCTCACCCACAATGCCGATATGATTACCTAGATATAATCGAGCATTAAATCTCACCCACAATGCTAATATGATTACCTAGATATAATCGAGCATTAAATCTCGCCCACAATGCAGATATGATTACTTAGAATAATTGAGCATTAAATCTCACCCACAATGCCGATATGATTACCTAGATATAATCAAGCATTAAATCTCGCCCACAATGCCAGTATGATTACCTAGATATAATCGAGCATTAAATCTCGCCCACAATGCAGATATGATTACTTAGAATAATTGAGCATTAAATCTCACCCACAATGCCGATATGATTACCTAGATATAGTCAAGCATTAAATCTCGCCCACAATGCCAATATGATTACCTAGATATAATCGAACATTAAATCTCGCCCACAATGCCAATATGATTACTTAGAATAATTGAGCATTAAATCTCACCCACAAAGCCAATATGATTACCTAGATATAATCAAGCATTAAATCTCACCTACAATGCCGATATGATTAGGTAGATGTAATCGAGCATTAAATCTCACCCACAATGCCGATATGATTACCTAGGTGTAATTGAACATTTAATTTCACTCACAGTGCCGATTTGATTACAAGCAATTCTCCAATGACTTCCGCTAAACTTCATAGTAACTGAATATCGCAACTTAACGACTAAAAGCCCCAAAGATAGAAAAGATTTAATATGGATAATGTATTATGTAATAATTATTGTTCATAGAATCATATTAAGACGTTCACAAACTTTTGGAAACTCTTTTCCTGTGAAGTTGAGATTTAGATGAAAGCATATCAAGGTAGGTGATAGGGAACAATAAACCATTGGAAAAGATATATTAAATATATAGCAGTTTCATTAGTTTTATTTTTCTTTCAAGATTCGTGATGGAGAATTGGCAACTTCACCACTATTGTCAAAATATTGTGGGTCCCAGTTACCACCACCACTTAATTCAACTGGAGAAATGATGTGGATCAAATTTGCATCAGACTTCTCGGTAGCTCAAAATGGATTCCGTCTTGAGTGGGCCACAAATGGTGAGTGAAAATTATGCGAAATATATAATGATAATAATGTCAATACTTGAACTTTTTTAGGTATCAAGACAACTCGTCACCGAGACAATTAATTCTTAACAAGAAAACTCAATCATCACAAAAAAAAAAAGTTGAAAATGAGTGAATTAGGGTACTCATAGTTCACTTCTTTTTAAGACATTATGAAGAAGTATATTGTACTTAGGGTTCCTCCCGGACTTTTCTCATTTTTGAAAGACTGGTAAAAAGAAGGATCCAGAGTAAGATGACTGTCAAATGTCAAGTAGAGAACATTCTGAATGGAGCTTCTTGTTACTAAATAAATCTTTTAATATGATACATGTATCCATTTATTTTGACAGTTAGAAGTTTAATTCCCCTATTATACTTTGAAACCCCTAGATAGCTCCAAGTAATACATGTAATGAAATATACTATTCTCAGGCATTTGTCCAGACCAGAACTTGAAATATTTTTATGAAGATCTTTTGAGTTTACTTTATGTCATATAACTTCCGTTATGCTTAACTTGTAGATATTTCTGTTATATAGCCTATTATATCTAGGTTGTGATAGGTATTTATGTCATATAATCTGCATTATGTCTAGGTTGTGGTGGATATTTATGTCATATAATCTCCATTATGTCTAGGTTGTGGTGGATATTTATGTTATATAATCTCCACTATGTCTAGGTTGTGGTGGATATTTATGTTATATAATCTCATTATGTCTAGGTTGTGGTGGATATTTATGTTATATAATCTCCACTATGTCTAGGTTGTGGTGGATGTTTATGTTATGTAATCTCCATTATGTCTAGGTTGTGGTGGATATTTATGTTATATAATCTCCATTATGTCTAGGTTGTGGTGGATATTTATGTTATATAATCTCCACTATGTCTAGGTTGTGGTGGATATTTATTTTATGTAATCTCCTTATGTCTAGGTTGTGGTGGATATTTATGTTATGTAATCTCCATTATGTCTAGGTTGTGGTGGATATTTATGTTATATAATCTCCACTATGTCTAGGTTGTGGTGGATATTTATGTTATGTAATCTCCATTATGTCTAGGATGTGGTGGATATTTATGTCATGTAATCTCCATTATGTCTAGGTTGTGGTGGATATTTATGTCAAATAATCTCCATTATGTCTAGGTTGTGGTAGATATTTATGTTATATAATCTCCACTATGTCTAGGTTGTGGTGGATATTTATTTTATGTAATCTCCTTATGTCTAGGTTGTGGTGGATAATTATGTTATATAATCTCCTTATGTGTAGGTTGTGGTGGATAATTATGTTATATAATCTCCATTATGTCTAGGTTGTGGTGGATATTTATGTTATATAATCTCCATTATGTCTAGGTTGTGGCGGATATTTATTTTATGTAATCTCCTTATGTCTAGGTTGTGGTGGATATTTATGTTATATAATCTCCATTATGTCTAGGTTGTGGCAGATATTTATTTTATGTAATCTCCTTATGTCTAAGTTGTGGTGGATTTTTATGTTATATAATCTCCATTATGTCTAGGTTGTGGCGGATATTTATTTTATGTAATCTCCATTATGTCTAGGTTGTGGTGGATATTTATCATGTCATATAATCTCCATTATGTCTAGGTTGTGGCGGATATTTATTTTATGTAATCTCCATTATGTCTAGTTTGTGGTGGATGTTTATGTTATATAATCTCATTATGTCTAGGTTGTGGTGGATATTTATTTTATGTAATCTCCACTATGTCTAGGATGTGGTGGCTATTTATGTTATATAATCTCCATTATATCTAGGTTGTGGTGGATATTTCTGTTATATAATTGTCATTATGTCTAGGTTGTGGTGGATATTTATGTTATATAATCTCCATTATGTCTAGGTTGTGGCGGATATTTATTTTATGTAATCTCCTTATGTCTAGGTTGTGGTGGATATTTATGTTATATAATCTCCATTATGTCTAGGTTGTGGCAGATATTTATTTTATGTAATCTCCTTATGTCTAAGTTGTGGTGGATTTTTATGTTATATAATCTCCATTATGTCTAGGTTGTGGCGGATATTTATTTTATGTAATCTCCATTATGTCTAGGTTGTGGTGGATATTTATCATGTCATATAATCTCCATTATGTCTAGGTTGTGGCGGATATTTATTTTATGTAATCTCCATTATGTCTAGTTTGTGGTGGATGTTTATGTTATATAATCTCATTATGTCTAGGTTGTGGTGGATATTTATTTTATGTAATCTCCACTATGTCTAGGATGTGGTGGCTATTTATGTTATATAATCTCCATTATATCTAGGTTGTGGTGGATATTTCTGTTATATAATTGTCATTATGTCTAGGTTGTGGTGGATATTTATGTTATATAATCTCCATTATGTCTAGGTTGTGGCGGATATTTATTTTATGTAATCTCCTTATGTCTAGGTTGTGGTGGATATTTATGTTATATAATCTCCATTATGTCTAGGTTGTGGCAGATATTTATTTTATGTAATCTCCTTATGTCTAAGTTGTGGTGGATTTTTATGTTATATAATCTCCATTATGTCTAGGTTGTGGCGGATATTTATTTTATGTAATCTCCATTATGTCTAGGTTGTGGTGGATATTTATCATGTCATATAATCTCCATTATGTCTAGGTTGTGGCGGATATTTATTTTATGTAATCTTCTTATGTCTAAGTTGTGGTGGATTTTTATGTTATATAATCTCCACTATGTCTAGGTTGTGGTGGATATTTATGTTATATAATCTCATTATGTCTAGGTTGTGGTGGATATTTATGTTATATAATCTCCACTATGTCTAGGTTGTGGTGGATGTTTATGTTATGTAATCTCCATTATGTCTAGGTTGTGGTGGATATTTATGTTATATAATCTCCATTATGTCTAGGTTGTGGTGGATATTTATGTTATATAATCTCCACTATGTCTAGGTTGTGGTGGATATTTATTTTATGTAATCTCCTTATGTCTAGGTTGTGGTGGATATTTATGTTATGTAATCTCCATTATGTCTAGGTTGTGGTGGATATTTATGTTATATAATCTCCATTATGTCTAGGTTGTGGTGGATATTTATGTTATGTAATCTCCATTATGTCTAGGATGTGGTGGATATTTATGTCATGTAATCTCCATTATGTCTAGGTTGTGGTGGATATTTATGTCAAATAATCTCCATTATGTCTAGGTTGTGGTAGATATTTATGTTATATAAATTCCACTATGTCTAGGTTGTGGTGGATATTTATTTTATGTAATCTCCTTATGTCTAGGTTGTGGTGGATAATTATGTTATATAATCTCCTTATGTGTAGGTTGTGGTGGATAATTATGTTATATAATCTCCATTATGTCTAGGTTGTGGTGGATATTTATGTTATATAATCTCCATTATGTCTAGGTTGTGGCGGATATTTATTTTATGTAATCTCCTTATGTCTAGGTTGTGGTGGATATTTATGTTATATAATCTCCATTATGTCTAGGTTGTGGCAGATATTTATTTTATGTAATCTCCTTATGTCTAAGTTGTGGTGGATTTTTATGTTATATAATCTCCATTATGTCTAGGTTGTGGCGGATATTTATTGTATGTAATCTCCATTATGTCTAGGTTGTGGTGGATATTTATCATGTCATATAATCTCCATTATGTCTAGGTTGTGGCGGATATTTATTTTATGTAATCTCCATTATGTCTAGTTTGTGGTGGATGTTTATGTTATATAATCTCATTATGTCTAGGTTGTGGTGGATATTTATTTTATGTAATCTCCACTATGTCTAGGATGTGGTGGCTATTTATGTTATATAATCTCCATTATATCTAGGTTGTGGTGGATATTTCTGTTATATAATTGTCATTATGTCTAGGTTGTGGTGGATATTTATGTTATATAATCTCCTTATGTCTAGGTTGTGGTGGATATTTATGTTATATAATCTCCATTATGTCTAGGTTGTGGCAGATATTTATTTTATGTAATCTCCTTATGTCTAAGTTGTGGTGGATTTTTATGTTATATAATCTCCATTATGTCTAGGTTGTGGCGGATATTTCTGTTATATAATTGTCATTATGTCTAGGTTGTGGTGGATATTTATGTTATATAATCTCCTTATGTCTAGGTTGTGGTGGATATTTATGTTATATAATCTCCATTATGTCTAGGTTGTTGTGGATATTTATGTTATATAATCTCCATTATGTCTAGGTTGTGGTGGATATTTATATTATGTAATTTCCACTTTGTCTAGGTTGTGGTGGATATTTATGTTATATAATCTCCATTATATCTAGGTTGTGGTGGATATTTCAGTTATATAATTGTCATTATGTCTAGGTTGTGGTGGATATTTATGTTATATAATCTCGTTATGTCTAGGTTGTGGTGGATATTTATGTGATATAATCTCCATTATGTCTAGGTTGTGGTGGATATTTATGTTATATAATCTCCACTATGTCTAGGTTGTGGTGGATATTTATTTTATGTAATCTCCACTATGTCTAGGATGTGGTGGATATTTATGTTATATAATCTCCATTATGTCTTGGTTGTAGTGGATATTTATGTTATATAATCTCCACTATGTCTAGGTTGTGGTGGATATTTATGTTACATAATCTCCACTATGTCTAGGTTGTGGTGGATATTTATGTTATATAATCTCCACTATGTCTAGGTTGTGGTGGATATTTATGTTATATAATCTCCACTATGTCTAGGTTGTGGTGGATATTTATGTTATATAATCTCCATTATGTCTAGGTTGTTGCAGTTATTTATGTTATGTAATCTCCACTATGTCTAGGTTGTGGTGGATATTTATGTTATATAATCTCCACTATGTCTAGGTTGTGGTGGATATTTATGTTGGATAATCTCCACTATGTCAAGGTTGTGGTGGATATTTATGTTATGTAATCTCCACTATGTCTAGGTTGTGGTGGATATTTATGTTATATAATCTCCACTATGTCTAGGTTGTGGTGGATATTTATGTTATGTAATCTCCACTATATCTAGGTTGTGGTGGATATTTATGTTTTATAATCTCCACTATGTCTTGGTTGTGGTGGATATTTATTTTATGTAATCTCCACTATGTCTAGGTTGTGGTGGATATTTATGTTATATAATCTCCACTATGTCTAGGTTGTGGTGGATATTTATGTTATATAATCTCTACTATGTCTAGGTTGTGGTGGATATTTATGTTATATAATCTCCACTATGTCTAGGTTGTGGTGGATATTTATGTTATATAATCTCCACTATGTCTAGGTTGTGGTGGATATTTATGTTAGATAATCTCCACTATGTCTAGGTTGTGGCGGATATTTAACCCAGGCTACTGGCAGCTTTACTAGTCCAAATTATCCTCAGAACTATCCACATCGCCGGGAGTGTGAATGGCACATATCAGTAGCCACTGGCTACTCTGTGGAACTGACCATCCAGGACTTTGATCTTGAAACACACAGCGCCTGTGCTTATGATGTACTTGAGGTCAGTATTAATTAAGTGTTACTGTACTAGTGTTTTCCAAATACTGACAGGATATTGGTAAGTACTCTGTCAAGGCTCACTGCTAGGTAGTACAGTGTTTTAATATGTTTTCTTCTTTTTATCACAACAAAGCGTTATAATTAAGGTAATCATTGATTTAACTAAATAGTATCAAAAGGTTTTCAGAAAGCTTGTGTGGTATTGGATTTTAGAGGCAAACTTCTGATCTATTTTTCTAGATAAATGCAAAATTACTTACACTCGTACATTAAAAACTTAGCAGGTAAGGCAATACAGAATTATATAATGTTGCAGAAAACCCGCCAAAACATAACATGACGTCATTGTGACATTACTATGGCCCAGTGCATTATATGGAGAGGGAGACGCTGCAACAATCAACATGCCAAGAACAACGCTGTAGTGCAACCTTATCCTCAACTCTGTTTATTTCACATAAACACTGTTCTATATCTATTTGAAATGCTTCTTGCTGGGCCTAACTTTAGATTATAAAATATCAACAGAATTTCAATTTATTTAGACAATGTCTTATAAGACTACACCATTCAACAATTCCATCACAGCATTTATAAGCAATTACACCTCTTAAAAGTTGGGCACAGCTATAAATATTAATGATAGGATTCCATTAATATTTACAACAAAACTTTATTACCAAATTGGGCAATATGCCCTTGCACTTGTTGAATGTTTGTTGTTAATAGTACATGTGCTATATATAGCAGTCACGTGATTGCAAACAACTAGGGATAAAATTTAGATGTGTGAAAAATTAAACTTGTTAAACAATTTGCATTTTTACCATTTTTGCAGAACTAATCTTTATTCTATTTCTTATGCAGTTTTCAATATAGACTATAATGTCAATGACGTCGTGGAGTGCCTTAACGTCAATGCGAAGTTACATTGAAAAATTATTGAATTATGTCAAGAAAATAGGTATATATATATATCTCTCATCTATGCCTTGCTAGACAAAGTCTTTTTATAAGTAGTATGGCTGTTTGGCATCTTCACAGACATTTAATGATTGAACAATATCAGGTGCTGCCTTTAGCGAGCGAGAGAGTCAAGTAGCAGGTCCATCTCTTCTTTATACTTGATATGTTGATGTTTGTAAAGTCTACCTATACTCAATTTTTCTGTTTATTGCTGGTGGTTAAAGGGTCGTTATCATTTCAGCATGACTTCTTTTTTTGCAGATTTTTGGAGGGACTGATAATTCATCTCCTTTATTGGCAAGGATATGTCATAAACAGACCAAACCTCAAGTGCTGACATCTACAGGCAATAATATGTACATCCGATTCAAAAGTGACATTAGCGTTAGTGGCAAGGGATTTAGGGCAACGTATAGAGCTCTGACAGGAGGTGGGTATTATCTGCCATATGATCTCATATTCTGACTGTAGCTCTGACTTCTCAGTGTTTTAGATCCTGAAAATTGGAGTGATTATTTCTCCTATAAAAGTTTATTTTTATGTTTTACATTACTATTTCTGATGACATTTTTATAATGATTTTCACTTTTTTGGCAAAGAATGACACTGCTTTATAACTGATAAATTATAGTCATTAAATGTTTTTTATATAGTCGTTACCTATATTGAATATTATGTCAAGCAGGTTGCAGTGACCATTAAGGCACATGAACCTCTTGTTATAATTTGAAATTGGTAGATTGACTTCATTCCAAGGTGGGAATATCACATCCTCCTAATTAAAGGATGTCCATTTAAGGGGTGATAATAAACATGTAGCATTTAAGATCTGTAGCATCGCCTAGCATTCAAAGCATGCGGCACATAATGTCAAGCCAAAAAGACAACCCCGTATATACAAATATTTTTGTGATTAAATCAAATTTTGTTGAGCATAATCTGTCTCCAATGTCTTCTTGTGTGAATCAGTTTTGTTGCTGGAAGTGTACATGTATTTATTCCATTGAACATGGTTATTGATCTGCAGCACATACTGTGTGCATCCAATGATCAATATTAAAAAAACAGTAATCCATGAGAACAATAGGTATATTATAATGAAAACTTGAGGGGAAAAAAGGTGCACAGATGTATATATTTCTTCAAAGTATTTCAGTCTATGTTAAATTTTCTTGATTTGTATTATTTCTTTAGATATATTGAAACAATTCGTAACAGTAATTCAGTACTTTGATTTATATGTTTAGGTTGTGGTGGAAATTTCAGCACACCATCTGGCTCCATATTCTCCAAGAACTACCCTTCCAAGTACCCGCATAATACAGACTGTACCTGGTTGATCACTGTTGCCGAGGGGCGATCAGTTGCTTTCACATTTGAGGACTTTGATGTGGAAGGCTCTTCGGGATGTATATATGATTATGTCGCAGTATGTATAAAACTTAATTAGGAGAAAAACACTAAAGTTGCACTTATATACATGTACATGTGTATATGACGTCTCTGAATATACACTCTGGGTAAGAAGAGCGTGTGCAAGTAGGTCTAGAGTTTGTGTTTTTAAGTTTAGCCACTCTGGTCCTCTTTTTTTTCCTGTATATTATAGAATCTGAAAAGATCAGTGAACTAATGTTGCTAGTAGCATATTGTGTAATATCAAGTTGATTTAGAATACTGCTAATTTTCACCTGGATTTATCATTTATGTGTACCTCATTGTATTTTCAGTTATATGATGGTCCCAATCAGAACGCCTCAGAGATCATGAGGCACTGTAGCAATGAGCTACCTTCCCCACCCATGTATAGAAGTACAGGAAACCAGATGTTTGTAAGAATGTTGACAGATAGTAGCATTTCAGCTAGAGGGTTCAAGGCCAATTATATTACAGGTATATTGTTTAAATAGTGTCAGCTAGCAAGTTGAAGGTAATATTACAGGTAGTAATCATGCCAGTTAGAAAGTTCAAGGCCATTCATGTTACAGGTACATGGTATTAATTATGGCAGATAGAGAGTTTAAAGTCATGTATATAAAGATACATTATAAAGAATCGTGTGATTTAGAGGGCTGAAGGTCCAGGCATAAATCTACAATATATAAATCATTTTAGCTGGAGGGTTCACTGGTACATTACAGGTATTATTTTGTCATTTAGAATTCAAGGTCAATTAAACGATCTTTGTATAGATCATGTCAAGCTGTGGTTGAGCCTGCATATCATAGTGAGATTAATGCATGGCTAGATGAGAGGTCATGGGGCCACGTCACAAGGTTGGCTTGTTTATACCCTGCCTCTCCAATCAAATAAGTAAAAACCAAGGTACCCTGTCATGGAAGATGTGGCACATGTGAGACCCCTAATTGCTTCATGTGGGACTTAAGCTTAGAACTAAATTCCTTTGTATTACATCAAGCAAATGCTGACACCATATAAATGCAGTGATCTTGCTGTAAGTTAAAAAAAAAAGAGTAGATCAACAAAAGCCTAGAATGTGAAGGTCAGTTACACTATTGACTCTGCTTCTTGTGGGTTTATTGCATCATGCAAAATTTACCAGACAGTACACCATAGTGAAGCCATTGTGTGGGTGTAGTAAATAGTTAAACACTGATCACTCCACCAGTTGACTGATTGCCAGTTGTCTGACATTATAAGGTATGATCAAAAAGTTCTCGGCCCCATGTACTTAGGAATACCCAGGATTAAAAGAATTGACCCTTCCATTTATGCGCGAAAAATTCTTAAATCAGACGACATCACAATACTTTACACCTCAGTCATACCCAAGACAAACACGGCAAATGTGTTATGACTTCATGAAGTTCAATAGATATTCCATGAAAGTGATGGGTCAATTGTCATTATTTTTCAATATAATCTCTCTTTATCTCAGTGCACTTTCTCAATCTCTGTTCTATTGTCTGAATCCTTTCAAAATAGAATGTTTCATTCTGGTCCCATAAGTATTCCTATGTAACATCTATGACATCCTCATTGCTTCCAAAATTCTTAACACAAGTTTTAGGTTTGGGAACAGATAGAAGTTGCATTTAGTGATCTCTCTATTATGATGTCCTGTAACAATGTTAATTTAACTGTTTGGTATAGTCCTAATATAGCATTATGTGAGCCTGGCACTCATGCATATAATGTTCAATAATGTTTTTTCATATCATATGCTTACATATATGTATCACTAAAATCTCTTAGTAAGTAGTAAAGTATAATAAGAGTATATACAATGGAATTTCAGGGTGCGGAGGTATACTCTCCGGGGAAGAAGATGGCGTCATCACCTCACCAAACTACCCACAGAAATATGATGTTTCCAGTAACTGTTCTTGGCTAATCTATTCTGATCATTCAGGTTAGTCTATAAACTTAACTGTACTAAAACATTACATGGTTTTGTTGAGTTGTATTACTCAAGTAAGACTTCTGCAGTTGCTTTTTAGAGAAATCTGGGGGATTCTGATTTGTCGAGCGATAGACAAATATGCAGAAACAACTTGTTTTTAATGGTATTTCTAAACCTAGCAAAGTCCTACACTAGCAAGTCTGAATAATGTCTTATTTTTGTGCAATAGGTGCATATGAGTAGTGAAAGGCATATGACAATAAGCCCAGTGAGAGTAAGGTCACAGGAGTAGTGAAAGGCATATGACAATCAGCCTAGTGAGAGTAAGGTCATAGGAGTAGTGAAAGGCATATGACAATCAGCCTAGTGAGAGTAAGGTCATAGGAGTAGTGAAAGGCATATGACAATCAGCCTAGTGAGAGTAAGGTCATAGGAGTAGTGAAAGGCATATGACAATCAGCGTAGTGAGAGTAAGGTGATAGGATTAGTGAAAGGCATATGACAATCAGCCTAGTGAGAGTAAGGTCATAGGAGTAGTGAAAGGCATATGACAATAAGCCCAGTGAGAGTAAGGTCATAGGAGTAGTGAAAGGTATATGACAATAAGCCCAGTGAGAGTAAGGTGATAGGATTAGTGAAAGGCATATGACAATCAGCCTAGTGAGAGTAAGGTCATAGGAGTAGTGAAAGGCATATGACAGTAAGTCCAGTGAGAGTAAGGTCATAGGAGTAGTGAAAGGCATATGACAATCAGCGTAGTGAGAGTAAGGTGATAGGATTAGTGAAAGGCATATGACAATCAGCCTAGTGAGAGTAAGGTCATAGGAGTAGTGAAAGGCATATGACAATAAGCCCAGTGAGAGTAAGGTCATAGGAGTAGTGAAAGGTATATGACAATAAGCCCAGTGAGAGTAAGGTGATAGGATTAGTGAAAGGCATATGACAATCAGCCTAGTGAGAGTAAGGTCATAGGAGTAGTGAAAGGCATATGACAGTAAGTCCAGTGAGAGTAAGGTCATAGGAGTAGTGAAAGGCATATGACAATCAGCCTAGTGAGAGTAAGGGCATAGGAGTAGTGAAAGGCATATGACAATCAGCGTAGTGAGAGTAAGGTCATAGGAGTAGTGAAAGGCATATGACAATCAGCCTAGTGAGAGTAAGGTCATAGGAGTAGTGAAAGGCATATAACAATAAGCCCAGTGAGAGTAAGGTGATAGGATTAGTGAAAGGCATATGACAGTCAGCCTAGTGAGAGTAAGGTCATAGGAGTAGTGAAAGGCATATGACAATCAGCCAAGTGAGAGTAAGGTGATAGGAGTAGTGAAAGGCATATGACAATAAGCCCAGTGAGAGTAAGGTGATAGGATTAGTGAAAGGCATATGACAATCAGCCTAGTGAGAGTAAGGTCATAGGAGTAGTGAAAGGCATATGACAATCAGCCTATTGAGAGTATAGTCATATGAGTAGTGAAAGGCATATGACGATCAGCCTAGTGAGAATAAAGTCATAGGAGTAGTGAAAGGCATATGACAATCAGCCTAGTGAGAGTAAAGTCTGACTCAATGTTTTTATAAGTGATGCATTAATCATATAATGTACTATACATAATGCACAATTCATTTGTTGATTCTTCATTCCGTAGGACATATGTACTATACATAATGCACAATTCATTTGTTAATTCTTCATTCTGTAGGACATATGTACTATACATAATGCACAATTCATTTGTTGATTCTTCATTCTGTAGGACATATGTACTATACATAATGCACAATTCATGTGTTAATTCTTCATTCTGTAGGACATATGTACTATACATAATGCACAATTCATTTGTTGATTCTTCATTCTGTAGGACATATGTACTATACATAATGCACAATTCATTTGTTGATTCTTCATTCTGTAGGACATATGTACTATACATAATGCACAATTCATTTGTTGATTCTTCATTCTGTAGGACATATGTACTATACATAATGCACAATTCATTTGTTGATTCTTCATTCTGTAGGACATATGTACTATACATAATGCACAATTCATTTGTTAATTCTTCATTCTGTAGGACATATGTACTATACATAATGCACAATTCATTTGTTGATTCTTCATTCTGTAGGACATATGTACTATACATAATGCACAATTCATTTGTTGATTATTTATTCTGTAGGACATATGTACTATACATAATGCACAATTCATTTGTTGATTCTTCATTCTGTAGGACATATGTACTATACATAATGCACAATTCATTTGTTGATTCTTCATTCTGTAGGACATATGTACTATACATAATGCACAATTCATTTGTTGATTCTTTATTCTGTAGGACATATGTACTATTCATAATGCACAATTCATCTGAAAATTCTTTATTCTGTAGGACATATGTACTATACATAATGCACAATTCATTTGTTGATTATTTATTCTGTAGGACATATGTACTATACATGATGCACAATTCATTTGTTAATTCTTCATTCTGTAGGACATATGTACTATACATGATGCACAATTCATTTGTTAATTCTTCATTCTGTAGGACATGTGTACTATACATAATGCACAATTCATTTGTTTATTTTTTATTCTGTAGGACATATGTACTATACATAATGCACAATTCATTTGTTAATTCTTCATTCTGTAGGACATATGTACTATACATAATGCACAATTCATTTGTTGATTCTTCATTCTGTAGGACATATGTACTATACATAATGCACAATTCATTTGTTGATTCTTCATTCTGTAGGACATATGTACTATACATAATGCACAATTCATTTGTTGATTCTTCATTCTGTAGGACATATGTACTATACATAATGCACAATTCATTTGTTGATTCTTCATTCTGTAGGACATATGTACTATACATAATGCACAATTCATTTGTTGATTCTTCATTCTGTAGGACATATGTACTATACATAATGCACAATTCATTTGTTAATTCTTCATTCTGTAGGACATATGTACTATACATAATGCACAATTCATTTGTTGATTCTTCATTCTGTAGGACATATGTACTATACATAATGCACAATTCATTTGTTGATTATTTATTCTGTAGGACATATGTACTATACATAATGCACAATTCATTTGTTGATTCTTCATTCTGTAGGACATATGTACTATACATAATGCACAATTCATTTGTTAATTCTTCATTCTGTAGGACATATGTACTATACATAATGCACAATTCATTTGTTGATTCTTCATTCTGTAGGACATATGTACTATACATAATGCACAATTCATTTGTTGATTCTTTATTCTGTAGGACATATGTACTATACATAATGCACAATTCATCTGAAAATTCTTTATTCTGTAGGACATATGTACTATACATAATGCACAATTCATTTGTTGATTATTTATTCTGTAGGACATATGTACTATACATGATGCACAATTCATTTGTTAATTCTTCATTCTGTAGGACATATGTACTATACATGATGCACAATTCATTTGTTAATTCTTCATTCTGTAGGACATGTGTACTATACATAATGCACAATTCATTTGTTTATTTTTTATTCTGTAGGACATATGTACTATACATAATGCACAATTCATTTGTTAATTCTTCATTCTGTAGGACATATGTACTATACATAATGCACAATTCATTTGTTGATTCTTTATTCTGTAGGACATATGTACTATACATAATGCACAATTCATTTGTTGATTCTTCATTGTGTAGGAGTTATCTGCCCTAATTAACGAGTCTCTGAAATTGCATATGATATTACAGATGACATACAGTGACTGTTAATATACACAAGGGCAAATAAATTTTCTTATTCAAACTGTCGATTAACTTCAGTCTAATAACATAATGGTAAGTCACGTAGCAGTCACCTGCATGGTCAGTTGACAGTATGAGATATGGACTATCATTAGCAGTCACCTGTATGGTCAGTTGACAGTTTGTTTGAGGTATGGACAGTCATGTAGCAGTCACCTGCATGATCAGTTGACAGTTTGTATGAGATATGGACAGTTATTAGCATTCACCTGTATGGTCAGTTGACAGTATGAGATATGGACTATCAATAGTAGTCACCTGTATGGTCAGTTGACATTTTGTTGAGATATGGACAGTCATTAAATTTATTTTAGCAGTCACCAAATACACCTCTCTTCACTGAGAAAGCAAGAATATTCTTATTAAGATAAGACAACCCCCACATTATTGAATCCTCCTTTACAGAGATATAATCATTTTAATATACCTATTTCAGATGATAAGATCATTCTGACATTTACCCACATGGATTTGGAGCTTCATGAAATGTGTAACCATGACGCAGTGAAAGTATACGATGGTAACGATGATCAGGCCAGCTTGATAGGTAGTTACTGTGGAAATACTGTTCCACCCCCGCTGACCTCTCAAGGATCCGCCATGTTTGTGACCTTCACATCAGATGCCTCGATACAACAGTCAGGGTTCCGCGCCACATATACCAAATCTGTCTCTAGTAAGTTTGTTATCACCACATCTTTACTGTATGATAGCAACAAGCACTGTTTAACAGTCTGGGAAAAAATGATGAGGAAACGGGAACTTGAAACAGTTTTAGTAAAACCAAAAAACAAAAAACTATGAGGGTGCTTCACCAGTGAGCTACCTTGACCACAGACTCAGTTTGCTACCCTCCTTTCATGCGGATTTTTAGGGTTCCTTGGAACTTCACCAACTCATGTCTGTCTTTTATGTTCATGTTATGTTATGTCCTTTAAACCAACATTGTCAGCTGATGAGAGTTGGTGGAATCTCTTGTTCTTTAACAGCACATTGAAAATGATAACGAAACCAGGACCAGAACCAAGCCAGGACTTGAACCAAACCAGGACTAGAAGTCTGAGCTTCCTAACAACTGTATGCATGCTCTATCATTGAGCTATATGGATCTGTGTTGTTAGTTATACAAAATTAATGTAAATCATACTTAAATTATACAATATCAATGCAATAGTTTCTGTAATACATTTTATTTTAACATCTGAGTTTTTAAGGCGTCGAGCATTTGCTGGACAGTCTTCTAGCGATTGTAAAAATTTTACCTCTGCACCACTTTTTTAGTTCACGTAACAAAGTAGTACCTTCTTTAAAGTACTTAAAGTAGTCAAAGTTCTTGCAAAATCGGCTGTGTTATCCTTGTTATTGAAATTTCATTGCACAGAAATAGGTTTAAGCATAGGTCTGCTTAACTTAAATTATCAATATATTGCCCTAAAACACGTATTATTCTGTCGCTTATTGTGTGTGTTAAAATATTCATTCGCCATGATGACGCAAGCCGATTATGAATTACAATTTCACTTCATGGGAATTTTTCCAAATATGGGGAAGACCACATGACATATTGCCTTACTTGGAGAAATCGTAGTAGAACGCTTGTAACACACGCGATCAAGGCCTAATTTGACATTAAGCGCCAATATGGAAACCGATCGCGCGATCTTCGAAATATATATAATAATATAAATAATATAATAATTTAATATATGTAGATATAAATTTCAGTCTAAAAAAGAACAAATAAAATATTTCATAGAATCCTAAATATACATGTAGACTGGCAATGCGTATCACAAAGATGTCTAGACAGGTGACCACTAATTCATAACAAGGCTGACCTAGGTTCAAGTGACGCGTTATCGGTTATTTTTATTTCACTGGATTTCGTTTTGTTTCATTCATTTAACCTAGAATCAACAAATATCGACAAAATTAATTACATCCTCAAGGCTAAACATTACGAGCCTCTCGTAAATTACATCAGGTACTGTATACCTATGCTGTGTGTGCTACTGCAGACGAATTTTGAAAATATATACACGCAGTGTGTACAGCTTCTTATCTGCCCTTACCGTCTGTGCTATAAATAACACATGCTGGACAGGGAATAGCCTCTACAAAATGGTGGTGGTCACTTGTCTCTTCACGCAGCAATAGCAAGCAAAAGCAGGTAACTCCAGTCTATCTTAAACAAGCATAGCTTTTTTAAAAGTTTAGGTTGCAATCGGAATAGCATTAAATGATCAAGTATGTTGGTCACAAAGCCAAATAGCTTTATGTAAATGGGAATTACTTGTTTTTGCGCAGTTGTGAATTTTCTCACAAAAATTTCTAAAGCCACAGTTCAATTTTTCCTTATTAGGGAAGCAGCATGTGTATATATCACGGAACTTAAGCTTTTATTTTTACTCATTTCCCAAAATTATCGGAACTCAACAAAAAAGATGAACACGACTGGTCAATTTCTGCTACTTTTGACAGCTTCAAATCAAATTTAGCTCGACGCCTTTGTGGCTCTTCAAGCCTTTGATTTATTTATAAGCAGGTGTGAAGAAATATATTCAATGTTACCTAACTACTGGGGGCCTCTGTTGTCAAGCTGAAAAAACTACACCGAAGACATCATTGTAGTTTATCACCATTATTGTCTGTCAAGTTATGTTTGGGACAGGCGAGAAGTTTTGTCAGGGTCATTAGCTTTCCTCAGATATTTGGTTTCTTTCGCCATTTAAAGCCTGTATAGCCCAGTTGGTAGCTGTTTAGCTTGTCACGGAAGAGTTCATTGTTAGAGTCCACCGGTGTCTTCTTGGTGTCCTTGCTTTTTTAATCAGACAATAAAGGTCAAGGTCCCATGTAATGGTACACCTCAGTATATCAAAGATTCCTCAGTGCTTTTTCTGTGTCCATGCTGCAGATGGATATCGCCACCTTAAAAATAAAGTAATCGTGGTGCGACATTAAATTAGAAACGAAAAAACCCAAATCCTTCACCAGTATTAACTGACACCTCTACCCACAATAGATCTTAAATATTTCTGATGTGGCATTGAACACAAAATCTTACAAAACCAACCCAGACTGTCTGATTGTAATGAATGGAAGATATGGCAGTGTTTTAGGTGTAGTTGCCATTTTACTCTTTAATTGTACTGGTTTTTCTTCCTCCACTGAATATTTAAACTGCCCCATTCAAATGAAATAAACTTAAAGATGGATGGTATCAAACAACACCAAACAAATACAGCTTAATAAGGGACAGATTTTCGACACAGACTGTAATTGTACCTCGCTTTTCGCGAAAGCGAGGGGACATTAAATCTCATTTGTCTGTCTGTCTGCCGGTCTGTCCGTCTGTCACAAAAACTTTAACCTTGGTCATAACTTTTTAACCGTAAGACATAGGGCCATATGTGTCCCTAATTGTAATACCTTTCCGTTGGTACCATAATTTTTATCATGTGACCTTGACCATGACCTTTGACCTACTTCAATGTAACTTTTTAACCGTAAAACGTAGGGCCTTCATATTGGGCATATGTGTCCCTAATTGCAATACATTTCCGTTGGTACCAGAGTTTTTTATCATATGACCTTGACTGTGACCTTTGACCTAATTCAATGTAACTTTTTAACCATAAGAAATAGGGCCATCATATCTGGCATGTGTATCTGTAGACATGCATAACCATGACTGTATGTCACAGATCACTGCTCCCTGACTGATAGAACCCTCAAAGTGGGGGACCACAATTCTCTGAATTTGCTTGTTGATATTGATATTTTATTAAAGTGGTGATGGTGGTGGGGATAGACTGTAATTGATATTGATATTTTATTTAGGTTGTGGTGGTGACACAGACTGTAATTGATATTGATATTTTAGGTTGTGGTGGCGACTTTACTGCAGAAAGAGGTACCTTCACCAGTCCCGGCTATCCTAACGAATACCCTCATAACACAGAATGTGTCTGGACCATCAGGACCTCATATGGTAACAGAGTGATGGTTTCCTTCTCGTAAGTCGCTTTGTTATGTAGGTACATGTAGCACATTCAGAAGTTCCAACAATTAGGAGATTGCATGTAACCTTGGAAACCACTGACAATTGAAGATTTTTGTAATGTACAGTTATTTCTCAAATGAGTAAGGCAAAATTATTTTGATGTCATACCATATCTATGGAAGCATCATTTTTGTTCCTTAATTTTCCTTATGTCAGTTTCTGTGGAACTGGCACATATACACAATTATTCAAAGTCAGATACCTTCTGAGAGGGCAGTCAGAAGGTTTTGAATTATTATTAACCAATCTTTCAGATGACATGGATCTAGACTTAAGGAATTTAAACTGTAGGGCTTTATTGTATCATATTTTCATGAACTGTACATGATCTTAGTACATGATTTTTACTGATTGAATATGCAGTAAGTATGCATTTTCTGCATTGTCTTGTATATAAGGTATTTGCAGTAATGAAGTAATTGACCTTTCCACAAGACATAATTATGCTCCCTGAAAAATTTGGAACAGCATATGGTCGCTGTTGTGTGCACATGTTTGTCCGTCCGTCCATCTGTCCGCCATACTGCACCAAATATTATTTAGGCTAAGGGCTTTAGGACAAAGGTCACTCAAGGTCATTTCTGAAATGTCAACGTCACTGATTAACTATGACATAAAATACCATGAAGTACTTTTATCTCCTACACCTTTCATCAGAATTTGATCATACTTCACCAAAATGTTTTTTACGTTAAGGGCTTTTGGACAAAGGTCATTCAAGGTCATTTCTGAAAGGTCAAGGTCACTTACTAACTATGACTTAAAATACCATGAAATACTTATATCTCCTTTTCATCTGAATTTGATCATACTTCACCAAAATGTTATTTAGGTTAATGGCTTTTGGACAAAAGTCACTCAACTTCATTTCTGAAAGATCAAGGTCAAGATAAAAAGTCTTATTTCATAACTAATCAAGGTCAAGCTTATTCATTTCAGTTTAAGATGTTGTGATCACTTGTGGTTCTACATTTGTCTCAACTGGATATCCATATGACATTTTGTCATTGAGATTTGAAATCGTCATCAATTAATACATGTACATTGATTTCCTATATAGTAAGTCATTCATTTCCTTCATTATTGATGCTTTTTAGAGCAGTCTTCAGTTTTACTGATTTTTTGTATATGAATGGAGTCATCAGTTTCCTGCATTATAAGTATAACTGCTGTTCGAGGAGCATACATCAGTTTTATTGATTTTCTCGTTTTTCGTTTTGATGACTACATCTTAGGTCTACAAATATTCTTTTTATGATGCCATGAATGTATTAAAACTGCAAGGATAAAACATTAACATTATGTTGAATTTACAACATATTCTACAGGATGTTTATACTTGAAGCACATGACAACTGTAACTATGACTACCTGGAACTCCGTGAAGGAGATGTAAATGGACAACTGATTGGTCGATATTGTGGTAACAACATCCCTAACAACCTGACGTCAGCCAATGGCATTTGGATGAAATTTCGATCTGATGAATCATCAACTAGCCAGGGCTTTGTAGCTCAGTATAGCTCAGGTCAGATTAAAATACACATTTATTTGTATTGTTTTACACTATTGACCTGAATGAGTATTTCTTAATCAGAACAGTGGACACAACTCACTAATATCATGGATGCCCCTTTCATTATCTGTATACATTGTTCTGTTCAACTTCCTTGATTTTTGGGCTTAATGTAAGAAAAGCAATATTTATATTAATATTTTAATGCGTAACCATATCCATGTAAACAAGAGTCTTAATGAAATTGAAAAAATTGTGACAATTACAATATATGAATGAAAGGTGCCAGTTGTCCAGGGGCAATTTGTCCTCCCTATGTATCTCAAGTGATATCCTCATTTCCGTGTCTACAACAACGAAAAGAGGTCGTAAACACTGAGGTTTCATGTCAAGGTGCACAAAAAGATCCCCAACTTCACTGGGCATGCCATCACCAAATAGGTGAAATAATCAGTGTGTGACATGACACAAACAAACATTGTCTATTACAGTGTATGGTGGAGAAGTGTCAGGTAGCTCTGGGCAGATTGCTTCCCCTATGTATCCAAATCAGTACCCTCACAATTCTGACTACAGCTGGACCATTATTGTGGATGTCGGAATGAGAATACGGATTGTGTTCTCCGTTCTGGACATGGAAGGTTCTTCGTCCTGTTTTTACGATTATGTGCGGGTAAGGATTTTTATACGTCTAATTTTCATGAAAAATCATGATAAACAATCTCGAATCTTGAAAAGTTCTGGAAAATTTGGAACTTTAGTACTCATGGATAGAAATTTAAGGAAAACTAAATAGCTCATTAATATTAATAATAAGTCATACAATTTTGCTGTATTTACATTACGTGTCTATCATATCTAAATATGAATAATTTTTTGTCAGGTTTGATCTTCTATAGATCTTTTCTCTTTGACAAGAAATTGATGTTTTGGTTGGCAAAAGCAACATTTCCTGTAAAATTTTTATCATTGTAATAAATTTTCAATATGTCTTACATCATTTTGTTTGAACAATACTGTAATATTTTTGCAATTTGCAACCCAAAATGTCAACTGATATCTAATGTGACAGGGTCTGTAAGTCTCATATAGTGTCTATATAAGTTTCATTGTTAATTATTTAATTTGTCAATATATGAGGTTTGGAATACACATTGCCCATCTAATAATAATATTTTGTAGTATTTCTCATCTAGTGCAGGGCAGCAGTGTGCATGCTTTAATGTTAACAAGTCATGCTGAACGGTTTCCATAATTAACTAATCAGTCAACAAAATTATGCATTAAGTCCTCCTCTATGATGAAGAATTAATAGGAAGCAGTATTCATTCACTAATGTTCGTCCCTAAGCGTTCATCAGTATTACATAATACAAATATGGTTTTGTTTTTACATACATGTATGGCCCACTTGATAAAGGCAAAGGGGCCATAAATTTGTGGATAAACAAAGTGTTCTTATTATATCTAATCAATCAATAGTTGTTTGTAATGTTCTTTATTTGTTTTAACAGTTCTTGGATGGTCCAGATAGCAACAGTCCCACTTTAAATTCTTTCTGTGGAACTAATATTCCTCCACCCTTTATCAGCAGTACCAATGTATTGGTGGTCCAATTTCACTCTGATTTTTCAAGTACTGGACATGGATTCCTATTTAGATGGGAGGCAACAACACAAATGATGCCAACAACGGGTCCAACAACGCCCTCCACCACCCCTAGTAAGTGGATGTTGTCTATACATTCTGTTCTTACTTGCTTTTATTTCTGAAACTCATGTGAATAATTCTATGATTTTACCACCAAACACCAGAGGTTTCTATGGAGCATTTCCTACAGGTGTAGCCTGCTAGCAGGAGAGGCTCACTCCTTCCAGACACCTGGTCTTATCCCATTTGGGATTCAGGATTGCTCCAGCTGAAACTGTCACTACCAAATTTGCAGTGTTTTAAATGAATTTAGAATACCAGACATCCAATAGTACTCTGTCTAGTTTATATTTTTTCCACTTAATACACCAATCTTTACATCTGGTGTCCTTATAACTGATATTGTAATTTTCAGCATTTCTTTCATTTAGAATACTTTAGAACTTACTGATTTATAAGTATTCATAGAACATAGAGCTTGGGAGGGAGATTTAAAACAATCAGCAATCTAGGTCTTAGATACTTTATGTTTGAAAGGTCAGAAAGGTCATCTGAGAGAAGCCAAAGTACTTTGGGGCAATTTCCATCCCAGTCTGTATTTTAGCAATGCATACAAAAAAACTCTGTTTGTAACCAAGGCAACCCTTCAGTCTTGGTCCTGGCAAGACTGCCATACATTTACATAAAAATTTTATAGAGTAGTGTAATCTTGTTTGTGTGGCGAATGCCAGTATCTGCCCAAATAGCTCAATGGTAAGAGTGTCGTGTCTGAATGCGGAAGGTTCTGGGTTCAATTTTTTTTGTCCGGCCACTATTTTTCACCCTGTCTGTTACATATTTAGTGCCCTTAGAGTGACCATCAAGTGAGAGGGAACCAGGGTAATTTGGAAACCTCTAGCAGAGGGGAAGTGTGATGAATGCCGGTATCGACCCGTATAGCTCTGTGGAAATAGCACTGGCTTTGAAAGCATAAGGTTCTGGGTTATGATTCCCGAATCTTGCCACAATTTTTCACCCTGCCTATTCTGCCTGCCTGCCTGCCTGTGCCTGATCACCTGCCTGCCACCAGTTCTTCTATAACTTTTACTTTGTGAAGAGAAATCACCTTAATCCAGTTTATAGGTCTTCTATCACTCTTACCTTGTGAACAGGGGTCAGCTTATCCCAGTTCATTGGTCTTCTATCACTCTTACCTTGTAAACAGGGTCAGCTTATCCCAGTTCATATGTTTTCTGGGGGCAGGCATGGTGTAGTTGTTAAGCACTTGGCTTGCGGCGCTGACGATCCGGGTTCGATCCCCGGGTTGCGCCACTATGTTTAAGAGGTTGGTAACCTCCTGCTTCCATGTCACGATATAACTGAAATATTGTTGAAAGCGACATAAAACACCAATCAACCAACCATATGTTTTCTGTCACTTATACCTTGGTCAGCTTATCGCAGTTCATAGGCCTTCTGTCAATCTTACCTTGTGAATAGGGTTTAGCTTATCCCAGTTCATAGGTCTTCTGTCTCTCTTACCTTGTGAACAGGGTTTAGCTTTTCCCAGTTCATAGGTCTTCTTTCACTCTTACCGTGTGAACAGGAGTCGGCTTAGTTCAGTCAGTAATGTTCTCTCCTTGTCACAGAAAGCTCTGATGTTTGAGTCCCTTTAAGCCCCTAGCAGCCTGTCTCTGTCCTGATTCCTGTGAGGCCCCATGAAAGCCTATGTCCTGATTCCTGTGATGCCCCATGAAAGCCTACGTCCTGATTCCTGTGAGGCCCCAAGCAGTCTGTTTGTTCCCTGATTCCTGTGAGGCCCCATGGCAGCCTGTGTCCTGTTGCCTGTGAGGCCCCTAACAGCCTGTCTGTAATCCGATTCCTGTGAGGCCCCTGGCAGTCTGTTTGTGCCCTGATTCCTGTAAGACCCCATGGCAGCCTGTGTCCTGATGTCTGTGAGGCCCCTGGCAGTCTGTTTGTGCCCTGATTCCTGTAAGATCCCATGGCAGCCTGTGTCCTGTTGCCTGTGAGGCCCTTAACAGCCTGTCTGTAATCCAATTCCTGTGAGGCCCCTGGCAGTCTGTTTGTGCCCTGATTCCTGTAAGACCCCATGGCAGCCTGTGTCCTGATGTCTGTGAGGCCCCTGGCAGTCTGTTTGTGCCCTGATTCCTGTAAGATCCCATGGCAACCTGTGTCCTGATGTCTGTGAGGCCCCTAGCAGCCTGTATGTGTCCTGATTCCTGTGAGGTCCCTAACAGCCTGTCCATAATCTGATTTCTGTGAGGCCTTAGCAGCCTGTTTGTGCCCTGTTTTGCAGACGGGATGAGGCCTCCTGTCATGGTAAATTTGTCATACAAAAGATTCCACACTTATCCTGGCGGGTCTTTTACATACTGGTAGGTCTAAATATGTGTGCATCAGGCAGATATACTGTCACTGTACAAGGGAAACAATATCTGTGTATAACAACACAGGAAACAAACAAACACCTTGTGAACTGTCTAGAAGACAAGTTGTGTAATGGAGGTTCATTAATAAAAGAAATATTGCTAACTTTTTATAATAATGAGGGATAAAATGTTGTGCTATTCAAGGTCAGTAATGAAAGTCAAGGAAATCTTAAAGAATGCTCTGCTTTATCGTGCTCGGGATTAATTTACCTTATAGTACTGTACGTTGTCGATACTTTATTTTTACACCTGTTTAATCTTTGTTGATTACAATATTTGACTTTTTAATACATTTGTAGTACTGTACAATATCATATGGTGTGTTTATTTTTCAGTACCTGGATGTGGAGGATATCTAGGTGCCTCTCCAGTCCTGAACACAATTGTCTCCCCTGGATATCCTGATGAATATAGCAATAACCTGAACTGTTTGTGGCAGATCACCACACTCCCTGGGAATCGTGTTTGGGTCAATATAACAGATATAAATATAGAAGGGCATTCCTCCTGTAATTATGACAAATTGTCTTTTTATGACAGTAAGTATAATATATATGTATAGGAATATAGAGAATGAGGGGCCACCTTGGCCCCCATTGTCTGAAATTTACAGACCCAGAAAAAATAGGGTCCAGATACACAGATGCTTAGGCAACAATCTATTGGTTATATTCATTACTAGTTTTATGATTTAATATTTGTAAGTCACTAATCCTATTGTTTTATGATTAGTCACATGTATTTATGGTCCTCATTTTGTATAAAGTGTATTTTGAAAAGTGAAACTGAGGAACCATCTGGATCTCTTCCTTCAGGGGCCCAGGTTAAAGTTGGGTATCCACTGACATCTCTGTGGAGAATGCTAGTTTTATTTAATATATATTTGTATTTTTACTGATGTATTATAGCTCACCTGAGTCAAATGCTGTAATAAGTGATATGTATTATAGACCACATTCATAAGGTGAATTATCTGCCCTTGCTTGATCAGGAGGTCCTTTGAAGTGGAAAAATATAAAAGATGTGCAGTAACTGTTTATTCAGTTTTCTTGTTTGTGTTGTCAGTTGACCATGACTAGATATGGTCAGTGAAGTAGTGGTCACTTCACCATGATATGGCATGCAGAAAGTGAGAGTGTTCCTCTCAAGGGCAGATATATCACCTTAATGAAATATATATATATACAAACTGGAATATGTGAATAAATTTCTTTTAAATAAAGGAGATAAACATGTGGAATTATATGTTAATTCTAGGTTAATTTAATAAGGTCAAGAGGTCATTTCTTACATGACATCTGTTCCATACCAAGCTTTATTGTATGTAATCCATCAGGTAGTGTATTATTCTTTAGATATGTATGGTCAGGGTGCCCCAACAGCTTTCTTCTGTGGCAGAAACCGAAATCCAGAACCCCTGCTATCATCCTCCAATGAAATGTCCATAAAACTGGAAACAGACTATTCAGTCACTAGACCTGGATTTTCTCTAGACTACAGACAAGGTAAGGATACCTGATTAATTTAAAGTGACCACACATGTGGTACTAAATGTCATTATTTATACTAAGGGTATGAACATTATAGTGTTCAGTTTGTTCTGACAAGTGTACTATGGTTATACTCTTAGATAAAAAGTTTCATGGTAACGTTACAATACAGCCAAGGTATACATCTGTGAACAATTCAAATGATGTTCATTAATTAATCCTTTCTCAAATTCACATTTTACATGAGCAATTCTATAATGTTTGAAATAGTCTCTAATTTTCCGTTTGCTATGAAGACTGATATTAACAAAATATTTTTATACATGTATATTTTTATTTATGGTAAATCAAGCTTTAAGCAGTGATAGAAGATTTTGTTAAGTAAATGGATATGTGATATAGTAATAATTTTACTGTTTGAAATTCTAAGATCGATTTTATTATGAAATTTTACGGTAATGATAATTGGAGAATAATCTATCCTTGTTATGGAAAGTACATGTTTGGATGTTTCCATCTTGGCCAATGAAAATTGATTTAATGATTGCACAAATTTTACAATTACAAGAAATAAAGCTGATACCTGTGGCAGATTGGGATATCATTTCTATTTGGAGAATATTTTACTGTAAACATGGAGTTCAAGGTTTTAATCCCATTATTGCAATCACATTTTCGCCCTGAGTTTTGTAGAAGTAGATATTCCATTCACTCCCTGTCAGCAGTCTTTGTCCTCCTCTGGCTACTATGACAGGAGGACTTGGGTATGTAAGGTTTCAGGAAAACCTCGAATTAGCTGATTAGGAATGTGGCGGACTAAGATGTCTTCTGAAGTAGCATAGAGAGAAGAATTCTCGTACAGTAGGCTGATGGTTCTGGGTTTGAATCCCTGTCTGGTCATCACTTTGTTGTTGTGCCTAAGTGCAGATTGAACAGGTTGATTCTGAGAGGGTTTTGCATGTTGTTGTAGAATGTGGAGGTATGATGAGAATGGACAGAGGGGTCATTATGAGCCCTAACTACCCCAGTCCCTATAACAACAATGCCAACTGTAGCTGGACCATCGCAGTAACAATAAGCCGAACCATCAGGGTCACTTTCAACAGCACTTTCAATATAGATGGCACTATAGGAGCATGTAGTGGGGACTATGTACAGGTAAACCTTTACTTATAATGAGGGAAAAGTTTTATGATTTCCAGGTAACTCCAGATGATGAAGTTTCTCTGCTTGATTTAAGCGACTTTTCAGACTTTAGAGGGGATGCATTTTTTTTTGTATGCTGGAAAATATTTTCAAGCACTATTGATCAACCTTCATTACATGTTTGAATGATTTTTGTTTATTTTCAAGCACTTTGCAATCTGGCTGATGTGTCATATTGCATGGTTTCTTCTTTGGAAATATCTATATACTACATGATATATGACTTTGCTTTTTAATGAATGAAAACAAAATTTAATATAGACCATTTAGTTTAGTGAGTTATCTGCCCTAGTTATGAAAGTATTTTGAGGACAGAAAAATCACCTTAATGAACAGGCTGAATATACTAGAGATATGATCCTTAGCCTCCTGATGAAAGTGCTTAACAAATTGAGCCATGCACTTGTAATGATACTAATAGAATATAAACTTGGAGCTGGTGTACTGAAAAATGTCATTACCATTAAGGATATATCTGGTCGGTACATTATATAATTGTATAACCCTAAACAGATACTGATTTTTTGTATGGGCAAATTGAATTGAACTTAAGTGCCTTTGATTTAAAAATGACATCATATTAATGACTCAAAAGTGAATTAATTGAGGTAAAGAAATTTTCAAGCATTTCATAGGAAATATATATACATGTATACATTTTTGGATGGGGAATTGGACTAAATTGTATTTCCTTCCTGACTGATCAATTGAATGATCACAATTACACCACTTATTCTTCCATGGTACTGATCTAACATTGCATTTTAATTTTCTCCGTTCAAGCTGTTGAATGGAGGTAATGCAGCCTCTCCACCACTTGGTCCTGGGTCAGATGGTCGTTATTGTGGTAACACAGCTCCTGTTGCCATGGAAACCAACAGCAACTTATTGTATGTCAACTTCGTATCTGATGGTACAGCTTCTGCACCAGGTTTCCAGATGCACTTCCAGGTTAGAGATCTTTAGTTGAGTTTTTCTGAGTTTTTAGTAATATTTTAAAAACCAGGTGACTTAAGAAAACTTTTTTTTTCATAGAAATTCAGTCATCAAAATTCTAAAAAAATAAATTTTCAAGCAGTTTTTAAAAGCTCTCAATTTATTGCATAAGCCATGTAAAATTAATTGTTTACATGTGGAAGTTCTCAGTAGTTTACAAGACAAAGTCTAGGTTCATGGTATATATCTCACAAAAATCCTAAGGATCATTGCAAATATGTATTTAACAAAAAAACCAACTTGAAGGCTTATTCATGATTGTATCTCACAAAAACAAAACTCGAGGTTCATGGTACATATCTCACAAAAATATCAAATTTTATGGTATGATTGTATATTATAAAAATCAGGGTTCATGGTATAAATCTCAAAATTTACTCAAAGTTCATAGTACATATCTAACAAAACTCTCAAGATTCATAATACATGTCATAAAAATCTCAAGGTTTATTGAATGCACTGCACAAAAAAGTCAGAGGTCTTGTTGCATATCTCACCAAATCTCAGAATTTATCGTACATGTCTCTTAATAATCCCAAGGTTCATAGTACAAATCTGACATGGTACATATCTCACAAAATGTAAAGTTAATGATACATATCTCACAATAAAACTCAAAGTTGTGGTATATATCTCACAAAAAACTCAATTTTAATTGTCTATATCTCTGTCAAAAGTTTGATTTTGTTTACTTCATTTATTTCATATATATTTATAAGCAAGGAGATGTCTAGAAGTAAAAATGAATTGTAATTTGATAGTCATAATACCAAAACAAAGCTGTTGATGGTAAAACTATTTTAATTTTCTTATTAACAAACTAGGAAATCCATGTGGCTTGCGGTGGCCAAATTCAACTGACCAATCAAGAATCAAGTTCCACTTTCATGTCTCCTAACTACCCTCAGAACTATCCTCATAATGTGGATTGTGTGTGGATTATAAGTGCTCCTGCAGGAGAAAGCGTTCAACTGGAATTTGATGAAAATTTCAACATAGAAGTTCATGGATCGTAAGTAAAAGTTAAACTTATAAAAATGCTGGCTGCATTGTGGATACGTATTCTGAAGAAATTAACTTGTTTTCTAAAGCCTGCAAACTACAAAGTTCATTTTAGTACATTTGACTCCGAGTGGAGTGGTGTAAGGTCAGAGTGGAGAGGTGTAGTCGCAGAGTGGAAGTAACTAGGATCTGATTTGCGAGGTCTGAGCTCAAAGTTGAGAGATTTAGGCTCAAAGTGGAGAGATCTAGGATCGGATTTAAGAGGTCTAGGATGAGAGTGGAGATGTCGAAGATCAAAGTGGAGAGGTGAAGGCTCAAAGTGGAGAAGTCTATGCTCATAGTGGAGGGATCATGGATCAAAATAGAGAGGTTTAGACTCCTGGCCCACTAATGGTTTGTCGCTATCCTCTCTTACTGATGAGAACATTATATATGAGGTCCTGAGTCACAGAAGAATGTGACACATTGAGTTACTGATTTTGATGTGTGTAGTGTGTCAGTTGGACACCAACACTGTATTAGTGAGATTATCTCATTATGAGAAAATGAGAACAAACCAACTGACAAAGCAATATACTTGAATCTTGAAATCTGAATTGTGATCATTACACCAACTTTTGTGCATAAAATTGTACCCATATTTTTTAGAATTTTGCAACTTTTTGCTATCAATGATTATAGAATGTATAATACATTTTCACACTCTTCTGCTTTAGGTGTAACTATGACTTTATCGAATTGAGAAGTGGTGGAACTTCAAACGCTCCCCTCATCGGAAGATACTGTGGAACATCTCGGCCTGGTACTATCAAGTCTACAGGAAATGTTATGTATGCCAGATTTAGAACAGATAACAGCGTGCCAAGGGTAGGGTTCAGGGCCACAGTACAATTAGGTGAGTAGTATTTCATGAATATCCATCATGGTAAACTGTTGTCAGTGCCACACTTTTATCTTAATATTTGGTGTTACATAAAACAAGAATAAAAAAAAAATCTCGCAGCAAGATGGTATCTGTTAGTTATTTGTCTTTATTTCAGGAAAATATTTGGACAGTTATTCTAAGAACTTTTAAAAAGTACATGCTTATATATAACGGAAATGGATATTAATTTTTCAGCACGATGTGGAGGCACAATCATTGGTAGTAGTGGTCTCATTACCTCCCCTAACTTTCCTAGTAATTATGACAGCAATCAGGACTGTGAATGGTACATCAGGGCACCTGTTGGTCACTTCTTGAGGTTGACTTACGATACCTTCAACCTGGAGAATAACTATAACTGTACGCTAGCTGACTATGTGGATATTAGGGAAATCAATTCAACAGGTATGTATCCCATGATCCCCAAGAGTACGTCAAAACATTTCAGTGTAAAATCTGATAATCTTGAAAACTGAGTGACAACTTGGATCATCATAGCAGCTCTTGGTTACAAAACGGAGGGTTATGGGTTCAAACCACAGAAGCACAGTCTATCACTTTTCTCCTCCATTACAGAATTGGTGTCAATGAAACTAATGTATTTCTGTTTTGTTTTCATTTTGAGGAGATGTCAGGGAAATACAAATTGACTGGGATGAACCTGACCACCTGGGATATCAGTGCATATAGGTCATTTAGTTGAACATCTGCATGGTAGACAAGGGGTTTAGGTTTGAATCCCAGTCTGGTCATGTATTTTTTGTCTTGCATATTACACACAAAAATACAGAGCAGAATTTAACTTTATCTGTTTCCCATGAAACAGGGCCTTTGCTAGACAGAAGATGTGGAAGCGGTCCTACTTCACCTCTAATGACATCAGACAGTTTCGCCTATATCAGATTCCGTTCTAATGCCGCAATAAACAGTCAAGGTTTTCGACTAAGGTTCCAGGCCAGCGTGGAAGGTAGATATAAACAAATCTACAGCCTTTTCTGTCACTCAGTCTTGATTTTCAGAAAAAAGATACTAGTATGCAGTCAGCAGCTATTTATTTTGTATTTCAAAATATCCATTGAATCAGAAACCAGTTGCATTGAAATGCAAATGAAGTGACCATATTTGGACAATGTAGCATACCTTTAGAAACAAATGATGTACTGTATTTACTCGAATATAATACGCACCTGAGTATAATACGTACCCCCAACAATGACCTCGAAAATCATGGAAAAATGTCTAACTCCGTGTATAATACGCAGGGGAAAAATCCAAAACAAGATGTCAATTTCGTGTTGAAACTGCAAGACCGCGAGCTGAATTCGCTTTGCCGTGTACCTGTTACAGTGTAATCGCGTAACGTGTATTATTATCAAAAGCGGCACAGAACGACCAGCCTTTATTCATCGTGTGATATCAACGCTTTTCTCTCTTTCATTTCATTTACGATTAAACTCGCATAGACTTCAAATGTCTTAACTAGTACCCTCGTCCCAAATGATTGCTTTATTTTTTTTCTCTCTCGTTAGAATGAACTGGCGTCTCTACTATAACACGTGAACTTTACGCAGAGGTCGCAGATGTTTGTGAAGACAAAATATATAAAGAATGAATGAATGAGTGTCATCCAAACTTTCGATGCTCGTGTCGTTACGGTCAAGTAGTTTCACCTGTTGCGTAACTATCATTTAACCAATTAAGGATGAATCATTATATCACCCGTACAATCTGCTAATCAGAAACCATTGCTAAATAACACAGCGCAAGTATTCTATCCTGTTCATTAAATGCTACACTGTAGACATTACTCCTGTTATCGCCTTGGGCATTTACTACAGGAAGCGGACAGTATACAGACAATAGATATATCTCAAGCCTCGTTGGTTTGATTGACGGCTTTAGATACTTTAACGGACACACGCACCCCTCTAAATTAATATGTTCTCAATAGCAATTCTGTACTTCATATATAGTTTGAATTCTGTTAAATTATAAATCATTGCTCAAGGGTGCAGTGTTTTTACTGAGACATCTCACAGTATTAGAGTGAAAATAAAAACTTAAATGTGTGAGGAATAACGTACTCAGCATTTGATTATTTACTTGGGGTTTTAATCAGATTTTTTATCATGTGTAGCTTGTGGTGGGGACCTAACCACGGATGTTGGGTCATTCACATCTCCTAACTTTCCTGGACAGTATCCTCATGGACGAATATGCATATGGCGGATAAGAGTGCAACCAGGACGAAGGGTTACGCTTTCTTTTGGCGCATTTAATCTTGAGAATCATGCAAACTGTGTTTACGACTATGTTGCTGTGAGTAATTTACCTTTTTGATGATTGTTTAGTCCTTTTCATTTCTGTACCCATAGTCCTTTTGCATGAAAAATAATGTTTGATAAGAAAAAATTGCATAGAAAGCATTTTCATTTTTGTTAACATCAATTAGTAATGCAAAATTTGTCAGAAAATAGTAACATCCAATTGAAAGCTAACCATACTATCTTCTTCAGCTTTAAAACATATTTTGTTTGTCATCTAAATTTACAGACGTTTTACTTTAAATTTCATGATTTGAAAATAAAAATGTGAAGACTTAACTTTGGTTCATTGTGATGAATTTCGTATTGAATTTAAAATTAAAAGTGTAATTCTTTTCATTTATATTTTATATACTAAACAGATTTTATTCAGTAGAACAAAAATTTCAGTTTTTGCAGTTCTGTTGAGGAGGCCACAGTTTCAGATAATATGGAAACTACAAAAACATTAATTGTAGACTTTGTCACAATTTTCTGACACAATATCCAATCTCTTTTGCATCTTAAACAGAAAAAAGAATGCATTTATTTGCAAGTATGTTGAAGTAATGACAAGCAGTGCCAACAGGTTCTGTGATGGACATTTAAACCTCGCTCAATTGATCTCTATGGATCATGTGTTGAACGTTGTGTGATAGTTTGGACTGTAACTGATTTGACAATTTGACCTTGACATTTACTTTATTTACTGTTATTAGATTGTAGAATCTAATTATAACAATGTTAATATATGTATGAAATATTCCAGCCTCCAAAACCTATATTATCTTTTGAACATTTTACTATAATACATATTATATGTACTTGCATTATAATTATTGCTCTAATCAGAATTTTAATCTCCTTCTCAGTCTCTTTCTCACAATTATTTCATAGCATGATTGTAAAGCTTCCATGTAACTCTGCATTCATGTCTCAAAAATGAGCACTCTGGCTGATTACATGCGACACATAGTGTCATTTATGGGTCAAATTGTCCATCTCCTGTCTGTCTGTCGATCTGTCGTGAGTTTCATTATTTCTTTTCTGTCTTCATCTGCAGTCTGATAATATTGGTTTATCAGTAAAAAGCTAACAAAATAGTTTCTGTCACTTTGTTGTGTTCCAGGTCCAAACATAGTCTCACTTAATATGATACTACAATAGCAGGATAGTATTCAAATACAGACACACCGTTGATGTCTTCAGAGAAGGTCATATAAAGAAACTTTATCTGTTTTATGGTCATTAATCAAGAATAGTTAACCAATGTTAGAGAAAGATTGGACTATTGGCTAAGATGCTTTAATCTTTTAATAATTTACACAATAGGCATATGGTTCAGGATTTGAATCTCTATTTGACCATTACTTTCACCTTGTCACAGAATTGGTCTAGTTGGTAGAACATCCGCACCAAATATGTAGCGTTCTGGGTTCAAATTCCAGTCTGGCCAGTAGATTTTCAATATATGCCTATTGTGCTATATTTGTTCCATACAAAAGACATTTTACATAATGTAATGGGTCTTATGCGAGATATGGTATTTTTTGCCAACATTTTCATACGACATATTTGCTTACATTGTAATGTCACAAATTTCTGCCACAAAACAGCATATGTCTGGCATGTAGTGAAATATACGATAATGTGAAAAAGCCATTATACTGCAATAAGCATTTCTTACTTGCTTTCTGTTGTAGGTATATAATGGTATATTAGATGACTCCCCTCGCATAGACAGATACTGTGGTAGCAATCCTCCTACCATGGTGGAGTCAAGGTCAAACACAATGAAGGTCGAGTTCAGAACAGATGGCTCCATCTCAAATGGTGGATTTATGGCCAACTACACATCGCGAAATGAGCAGAGTAAGTATTTGATTAAAAAAGATTCTTATGGGTATTATCTAGGAGTAGAATCCACATTAAAGGGTGACCTAATGTGCACGGTAATCATTCTAAACTATCTTGTGGCCATAATATCTGATCATCTTTCAGTATAGTTGACAGATTTTTTTAAAGCGATACAGAAGTGTTTAGCAAAATCAGTGTACTTGCTATTAAAGGTTTTGGATTTAAAGGATCAGAAATAGAAACATTTGAGTAAATAGTTTCTACTGCAGATATGTTGAAGTGTATCTTAATGCTGTGGAATCTGTAATTCAGGGGCATATATTTTCGGCGTGTCCTCTGTCTATGGAAAAATGTTTAATATTAGTCATTACTTGTGAACATAAGAGGTAGGGGTTTGATGTAACATTATGTGTATTTCTTGTTATAGTACTTTTTTTCTAAATAAAAACTATATTAAGTGAATAACTTATTCCAAATACATGAGTATCTCTAATATGCATTAAATTAGTTTGTCCATTTAAGACTAAAATTCTTGTATTTTGTGAACAGCTTGTGGTGCCTCTATCATTGGTGGCACAGGTAGCTTAGGAAATATAACATCACCAGGATATGGAGTCAGTAACTATAGCAACAGTGATGAATGTATTTGGACCTTAGCCAATAGAAATACTGTAAATGCTTCCTTTTACCTCAAACATATTAACTTTCTGGTGGAGTCCCATAGAAGCTGTATGTATGACTTCTTAGAAATCAGAGAAGGTAGGTATTTGTTTGTCTGGTTTTCTGTCTTCTCTTTTTGAATAAAAAATCCATTATCCATTAAACAAACAATTATTAAATTAACAGAATTACAAATGCATCTTTGAAGCCTCGAAAACCTACTTTTAAGTTTATTACTAACTAAATCAAAGTGTTCCACGGAATACATGTTCTGTCTGCAAGGAAAGCTAAAAACAGGTCCGACAGACAGACAGAAAGATATTTCAAGTCATGTACAAAATTACATTGCAAAATATAAAGGTTGCTGTTGTTCACAGTCAACGTAATTTGTAAGATTTTGTATAAATATCGATGTGGATTTCATACGCTACAAGTCAGTACACAGACTATGACACTTTTAAATTTCTCATTTCAAAGAGATCCGGGTTCGATTCCCGGGTTGCGCCACTATGTTTAAGAGGTTGGTAACCTCCTGCTTCCATGTTGCGATATAACTGAAATATTGTTGAAAGCGACGTAAAACACCAATCAACCAACCAACCAACATTTCAAAGATATAGTCAGATAAAATTTAACCATTGCTTAGCTTAACCAGTGGTTTAAAAAGTTTTTCGCAACTGACCCTTGATGTACATGACTTATTTTATTATTTTCTTATTCATGTGGTCTACTTGCCTTTTTAGCTCACCTGAGCCAAAGGCTCAAGTGAGCTATTGTGATCAATCACCGTCCGTCGTCCGTCGTTAACTTTTCACATTTTTGACTTCTTCTCCAGAACCACTGAACAGAATTTGATGAAACTTGATAAGCATGTAGTACTCATGGTCCCCTACAAGTGTTGTTGTTTTTCGTCCAGATTCATCAACAGGTGGCGCCACCACAGGCAAAAGTAGGTCAAAGAGGGTACCCTCCTTTGACAAACTTCTTCTTCAGACCGGGGGCATACAGAGACAAACCAAATGCATAGGAATGATCTAGAGGGATGTGTTAAGAAGTGTTGTTATTTTTGGTTCCATTCCGAAATCAAATTTTTGACGTTTTTTTGTACTTGGTAATTTTAATGCAGAAAAGAGGTATTTTTTTCTTTTAGTAAACATTGATGCATTAATTTGGTTTAATTTGATCATTTTGATGGTAAGAAATACTACTGCGAAGAAAATTTTTCAATATTTTATGTTTTGGATTTTTTATGAATTTTTTAAGACTTTCAAGAAAAGGGGGGGGGGGGGATAATTGGTGTAAACATTTCACAGTTTGAACTTTTTCTTCGGAACCACTTGCTGGAATTCAATGAAACTTGGCATGCATCAAATACTCAAGGTCCCCGACAAATGTGGTCATCTTTGTCAGGATCCATGAACAGGTGGCACCACCACAGACAAAAGTAGGTCACAGAGGGTACCCTCCTTTGACAAACTTCTTATTCAGATCGGGTGCATACAGCGACAAACCGACTGCATAGGAATGAGATAGAGGCATATGGGAAGAAGTGTTGATATTTTTGGTTCCATTCTGAAATCAAATTTTTGACGTTTTTTCATTTTTATTTTGGACTTTGTTATTTTAATGCATTAAAGAGTTATTATTTTCTTTTAGTAAACATTGATGCATTCATTTGGTTTCATTTAATCATTTCAATGGTAAGGAATGCTGCTGTGAAGGAATTTTTTCAATATCTCGATTTTTGAATTTTTTATGAATTTTTTAAGACTTCCAAGAAAAGGGGGGGGGGACAATTTTTCATATCTTCAACTTAATCTACAGAACAACTTGAAGGATTGTGATAAAACTGGGTAGGATGCAAGTACTCATAGTCCTTTTCAAAGGATTTGTTTTTTGTGCGGATCATCCAAATTGGTTAACAGATAATGCCACCATGTCTAAAAGTAGGTCTCACAATGGTACATATACCACTTGGTAATTGAAATATGGAGAATAGCGGTTCAAATCCAGCTGTGGTCAAAAAAAATTTTTTTTTTTTTTACACATCTAAATAAGTTTTTAGATGTTTCTCAACACTCAACATATGAAATTAGGAATTTTACGTTTAAGACTTCCCAAAAAAAAGGGGGGGTTGGCCATTTTTCACATTTTCAACTTTTTCTACAAAACTGTTTGAAGGATTTTAATAAATCTTGGTAGAAATAAGTCACTTATGATCCTCTTCAAATTCTGTTGTTTTCGTCCAGACCTCTTTACAGGTGGCGCCACCATAGTCAAGAGTAGGTCACAAAAGAGTTCCCTCGTTTAACAATATTCTTTTTCATACGGGCTGTATACAGAGACAAACAGAATGCATAAGAAATGATCTAGAGGGATGAGTGAAGATGTATTGTCATTTTGGTTCCCTTCCAAAATCAAATTTTAGAATTTTTTTCGACATTTCTTTGGACTTGGTGATTCAATGCAGAAAAAAGTGTCATATTTCCTAGTTAATTGATAATGATGATTTCTTATGGACTATTGTGATCATAATTATGGTAAGGATTGTTACTTTGAAAGAATTTTGTCAATATCTCAATTTTTGGATTTTCTATGAATTTTTTAAGACTTCCAAATGAGGGTGTATAGGAACAATTCAATCACATTTTTCACTTCTGCTGTTATACCACATGAAAGATTTTAATGAAACATGGAATACATGAAGTACTAAAAGTCCTCTATCAATTTGGTAAATTTCATCCAAATTGGTTAACAGATAATGCCACCATGTCTAAAAAGCAGTTCTCACAATAGTACATATACCACTTGGTAATTGAAATATGGAGAGTAGCGGTTCAAATCCAGCTGTGGTCAAATTTTTTTTTTCATTTCATTACACATCTAAATAAGTTTTTAGATGTTTCTCAACACTCAACATATGAAATTAGGCAATTTTAAGTTAGATCTGGACAATATTTGAAACAATTGTTGTTCATGACCCAGACTTGAAATCAGTCAACAAAAGGCCCCACCTAAAGAAAATGACTAACTTGTTGCCCTGAATGACTTCTTACAGAGACAAAGGAAATGCTTAATATCAAAATCACCTGAATGGATGTGCAAAAAAGTGTTGTTTTTTTATTCTAGCCTGAAATAAAATTTGACATATTTTCAACATCTGTGTTGACTTAGTCACATTAATGCAAAAATAAATGAATTCTTCCTTCATGCATGACTGATAATATAGGTACTCAGGTGAGCGATATAGGCCCACTTGGGCCTCTTGTTTATGGTTACAGAATTCATGTTCTCTACACGACTAATTTTGTGTATTCATATGCAGTTTTGGTTTTTGGTACTAAATTTTACTTTTGAATCCAGAAAAGGGACAAGGGCAGTTTACTCTGAAGATTACACATATCCTCAAAGTTAATGATGAAATGAAAGTCTGATGATTTTTTACAGTTATGATGTAATCTCAATACTTGACCAATTGGCAGGTTTTTTGGGTGCTGAAAATTGTCTAGAAATTCTTATTACACAGTTCACAAATGAAATGCTGTTTGATGCTTTACATGTATATACCCCTGACACAAAGGAGTATAATGAACTGCGTAGAGGTCATACCTTCTAGGTCAAGGTCACAGTAAGGCTATGATCAAAATCTTTGTAGTCCATTAAACTATACCTGCAATATTGATTTCTCTTAATACATTGTACTTAATACACTTTTTCACTATTACACAGAGGTCATGACCTTTATTCAAGATCTGATCTCTGAGGTCAAGGCTATATATTGTACCACTAGCTGCTGCATGAATGTTTATCGTGTAAAGACTATTGTAGTCTCAAATTAAATTTTAATTTCTTTGCAGGTAACAATGAGAATGGTGACTTAGTTGGAAAATATTGTGGAAATACCACTCGACCACCCATGTTAATTAGTGCAAGTCCGAATATATATATCAGGTGGAAGACTGATTCCTCTATTGTGGACCTAGGATTCTGGTTGGCGTATGGAATTACTGGTAAGTCAACCCGAAGATATGAGTAAGTACATAAACCATGGCAGCTGAAAAACTTTATAATGATGGAAACATTATTGCCAGACATACATGTAAGAAAATATTAAATACATGTACAGGAATTGAGATAAAGTTTTTGTCCTTCAATAGCTAACCAGATTACCGGTAGTTTGAAAACAAAATCTATTAGTACAAGAAAATTAACCGATTTAAAAGTGATTAAATGTGCATCGCTATTCAGGCGAAAATTTTTTTATCAGTTGGATTACAGATCTACCGACCCAAATTTTTCAACTTCTTGAAAAAAAATAAAAGGATACATTTCTGTTCTTTTATTTCTGCCAACAAGAAAAATCATGAAATCCAAAAAAAAAAAGAAGAAGTAGTTCTAATAAAAAAAAACCAGCATATTTTTCGTAAATTTTACTAAGTGAATATATATCAAGCACTCAGGGTTCACTTTCCACTTTTGTTTCTACGTCAAATGCAGTACAGCGTTTCCGGTCAGAGGAAGAGCGGGCGAGCCAACCCAAAAACACAAAGTGGCTTCATGTTTAGTTACAACTACAACGGAAAAGCGGTAGAGACGGGACAAAATAACTCTTCCGTTGCAGTCGTAACTAATGCCATCGAAAACCAATGTCCAACCTCATGCCTTAAACAGGTTGGAGGCATTACCTCTCATTTGAGAGATAATCACTCAAATGAGTAGCTATCACTGTTTTCAATAATCAGTTTCAAGGAATGAACAGAAGTAAACAAGTACTAAAATATTAAAGTTTCAAAATTTTGACTTAAACTAAAAAACTTATAATATACTGAACATAAAATACAAAAGAAATTGATCTTTTCAATTTACCATTTTGGAGTTTATAGCTGCAACATTTGTGCAGCTATAAACTCCAAAAAGGGTAAGTTAAAAATGTAAACTTGTTTTGTAAACTATATTCAGTATGTTGTAAACATGTACTCTTTTGAATTTCAAATCATAATTCCAAAATTTCATTTTTTAGCACTTGTTTACTTCTGTTCATTCCTTGAAATTAATTACTGAAAAGAGAGATAGTTACTCATTTGAGTAAATTTCTCTCAAATGAGAGGTTGCCCCCAACCTGTTAAACAAAATTGTTAAATGTGGAAATAAGGGGACGACCATTTGATTCTAAAGGGGGGAGGCAGCTGGCACTTTTTGGAAATAAATATTCTGACTCTAAAAATGCTGGAAATAAAAAATCTTACTTTGACTGAAGTGAAAATAAATATTTTGACTTCCAGCATGTACATATACCAGATCATGCAAGTATAAAGCTGAATGTTCTATAGTAAAAATGTTGATTTTTTTCTGGCTCACTTTGCTTGTCAGATTGCTCCCTATACTATAATTTGTAGTAGTTTAACTATATAACTCATATTTCAGCAGAATTTATATAGCACTGGACAAACCATGCTATTCAATATCTTCAACAAAACTTAATAGAATTGTTGCTTTTTAGAAAATATATTTGCATGTCTATGAATTGTGAGGGGCAGACATGGGACAAGGGCTCTACCATTTGCATTCTGAGAAATGTTCTTTTCAAATTCTTGTTCAGAATAGTGTCATTCACGTCCCTTCCAATCCCTTTCCCTAACTTTTCCTCAAGTTGTCTGCCCCTCACTTATATGCCAGTCACACCAATATTTTAATGTTAAAACAAGTGGCCAAAAGGGGTCTTAATTGAATTTGTCTCATCTCTCACCTGAGCACATATGCAAAGTTGATGTTTAAATTAAATCATGTGCATTTCAAAATTTATTGTGGTCATATTTGTTGACAATGTTTCATTCCTTTCAAGTTTCATTCAAATCAGTGCAACAAGACATTCATTAAATGATTTTAGCATATTTATTCAAATGTAAAATAAACACAAACATAACTTCAGAATGAGAACAAAAGTAAATCCATCAAAAATGTATATCTTTGATTAACATACATGATAACAAAAGTAAACAGAGTCCTAAATGGGCCTATATTGTTCACCTTAGACATAGAAAACATTGCACAATGATATTTAACAATAATTGTAGATAGCCATAAATCTTTAAGTTTCTGTAAAACTTTTAAAACCTGTATAATTGCATATGAGGCAAATAAATATTCCATCCTTCAAAGATCTGAAAATAAATAATCTGATAATCGAGCAAATTTGCAAGCCCCCCCCCCCTTCAGGATCAAATGGTTGTCCCTTAAATCAATCAGTTTGAGGACATTGCAATAATATTTTATTATGTCGCTTGTGAAGCACATAGGGATCACTTTGTTTAATTTCTGCCTGTCTGTCTGTCATGGTATGATGGAACATGAACATAGGGATCACTTTGTTTGTCCAGCATCTGTCTGTCCTGTAGTCACACTTCAGATGGTAGTAACACTTTTATTAATACTAATACAAACATTGTTTTACAGATCAAATATAAATCACTTGCCTTTTGAGGAGTTATGCTACTAATCTTTATCTCCAGTGATGTAATATAGTTGAGGGGATAGCAATATAAATCTTCAAAATTCTAGTACAGACAAATCCTTCATATATAAGAAGTGCCCCCATTTTTTTTTTTTTTTTTCGACCGACCTACCCATTTTTTGGGCAAAAGAATCCATAATCCAATTAAAAAAAATTATCATAAACTATCATATCTTTTGATATTATCCAGAGAGGATAAAAGACTTTGTCCACAGACAGTTTTAATTCTTTTTTCAAGACTTCCCAAAAATGGACAAGTTATTTTAGACACAGAATAGTTGATATCTCATCAACGCCAGAACCTAGCGATTGACTATTTTCTTCCATTTCCCCATCAGCAATTAAATCTGAGCCAGTTTTTTAAGGGTCTAACAGAAGAATTTCAATTTTGACCATGATAACATTTATGTAATGTAACAGCTGACACTGAGGCATGTAATCTGAGCCAATTTTTTCTGTGGCTATAATGCTGATATTAATTTGACACTGAAGTGAAACGTGTAAATGCTGGGAATGTTACTTTCCTTTGATGATGGTGGTGATTTCATATGATTTAGACAGAGGAGTTTTATTGTTTAAATACCCAAACTTGAATGTGGGATTCTACATGGTAGATGTGACTATCCAGCAGAAGATGGTCACTCATCCTGATTGTCTAGTATCATCGTCATTTGTTTATCTGCGTTTCCATTTACCTTCTGGCTGCCGTAGTCTTATTTCCAACTCAGCAATGCATTATGTTGTTCCACTGTGTGGTCTTGTATTGTACATGTAGGTTTGTTTCCGTTATTTTATGAAGTTTTCTTTGCCTACTGATTTCTATATACTTACCAGGGGCCAGTATGGTTGTTTGAATTCAGTTGTTTATACATTTATTGCCAATTAACCAGTAATGTATATCATCTGTATCACAGATTGTGGAGGTGTTCTTACTCAAGACAATGGTGTTATCACTAGTCCAAACTTCCCCAACAACTATAACCACAGTGATGCTTGTGCCTGGCAAATCATTGCTCCAGAGGGGTACCAAATCAAGGTAAGATTCTACAGAAAATGGTGCTCCACAGGGGTACCAAATTAAGATGAGATACAGAAATGATTGCTCCGGAGGGGTACCAAATCAAGGTAAGATACCACAGAAATGGTTGCTTCAGAGGGGTACCAAATCAAGGTAAGATACTACAGAAATGATAACTCCAGAGGAGTACTAAATTAAGACAAGATAATACAGAAATGATTGCTCCAGAGGGGTACCAAATTAAGATAAGATACTACAGGCAATGAGTGATTTAGAGGAACACCAAATTAAGGTGAGATATTGCAGGAAATCATTGCTACAGCAGGGTACTCAATCGAGGATAGATACCACAATAAACAGTTGTTCAAGATGACAACATGTACCAATTTAAGATACTACTAAAAGATTATTGCTGTAGAGTAGTGCCAAACAATGGTAATATAGTAAATCATTGCTCTAGACGGTACCAAATCAAGTAAGGTATCATTGGAAATCATTGCTCCAAAGTGGTATTATATCAGTGTAAGAAAAAAAATGGAAAATTTTTGGTCGATAGGCATACGGAAGTTATGTGTAAGTATAACATCGTATATATCATTAATAATTTAGGTGATTAATTATCACTATACATCCTAGACATTTTGATAATTAGTGTATTCAATTGTTAATTCTCAGTTTAGTTCTCAATTTAATACCTTTTGATTATATTAATGTTTGGGCAGATTGCAAAGCTATTCCCTTCTATAGATTGGCGATGTCTATCTGTCCCTTCGTCTCTCCCTTTATATTTTGGTTAAAGTTTTTGGTTTGAGCAAAATCTTGGCAATTAAGAGGAGCGTGAAAATAATTATACTTCACACATAGGTTCCTTATGACCATAGCTTTCAAATTATGCCATGACTTTTGACGTCGTAGCTTGACCTTGGACTTTGACCTACTTTTAACAAATTCTAATTATGGCTATATCTTTTGAATGATTAATAGATGTAGGACTTTCATAATACACACATAGATCATTTATGACAAGTGCTTTTTTTTTTTATACCATGATCTTTGACCTTGTGCTTTCATTAACTCTGAGTCAATTTATAAATAAGCACTAAAATTAAGGTTCCATGTTTTTTTATAATATTTTGAATTTGTTGTCTAAAGTAAAGTGCTTTCTCTTAATTCAAAATGACAGTTAGTGTATTGGGATGTAAATTTTGGTATTGTTTCATCGATTTATTTGTCTCTCATGTGGTTTATGAATTGCCACAGAAGGAAAAGATTTATTTTCTGGTGTCTCAAAATATCCATTTAAATAAACAAGAATACATAAAAGAATGAGAAAATTATAAAAATCACATTCTTTAGCATATTTGTGTCGGTCACGGTTTTATTGTGATTTCTGATCAATGAATTGTCTGTAAAAAGTGTAGGAGGTTTCTATTGTGTGTTGTGTACATTTGATAAGTCTGTCTGATTCATTAAAAATAGTCTGCATGTGCCAGAACATACATGGCTCTCTTGTGTACATTGATAAGTATGTCTGATTTTTCATTGAAAAGTGGGATTTTTTTCTTCAAATTAAGTTGCTACAAGAACCCTTCCCAATTTCATTGATTTTTCCCAAAATTTGTCCAAATTTTTCCCAAACATTGACCTTTTATCATTTTGTAAATGGGTGAAAAAATTCCCAAATGATAAAGGTATAGGCACCTTTGACAAAAAAAAAAAAATACCAAAAACACAAAAAAAACCCCCACTGCTCTTCTCCTTGGAAACATTAAGATGCCACTAACTCATGCATAGGTATGATGAGCATCCTGTTTCATGGTGCGGGGGGGGGAGACAAAGTTCTTTTTTTTCCATTGATTTAAAAAACTTGATATAATGAATAAATATTTTGCATTTAGTTTATCTTCATCTCTTTTTCTCAGGTGGACTTTGAGTTTTTCCATATAGAGAACCATCCATCTTGTCAGTATGACCTAGTAGATATACTGAATGGTCCCTTACCGACTTCTCCCTCGGTTGGCCCTTTCTGTGGGTATAGTATGCCGGCCCTTCTCAACACCACGCTTGTGTCACAGTCGAACTCAATACGTGTGATTTTCAAGACAGACGTCAGTGTTAATGCCAATGGATTCAAACTGAGATACTCTTTCTCTACTGGAGGTAAGAAAATCTAGTTTGTTATGAAAACCATTCAATTTTAAAAGAAGTTTTTAATTTTTTGCGGCATTATGAAAAATGTGATTATTTGATTACCGGTAGGAATGGATAAATATATATTGACACACTTTGCTACACAGCTTGGTATTAATATTCAGTATAGTAATGGTCAAGACATTGTTTTGTTTTGGGGGTTTTTTTTGTTTTTGGTTTTGTTTTTTTGTTGATCTTAAAATTCATGAATTTTATAAGCCTTGTAGCTAATACTATGTCCTGTAGTTTGTTTAGCTGTGGTACTGATGGTGAAAATATTCAAAATCAGACAAAAGCTTTGACTGCATTATTTTCTTTTTTAAATATAATCTGATTTGAATATATTGTTTTAATGCATTCTAAAATTAGTAATTATTTATTTATATTATGAAACTTGATTGCAAATCTATAATTGTTTAATTGTATTAATTAATAGATTTTTGCATCAAAATTATGAAATTGTTTTGTAATTTATTACTCCTTTATGCATAATATTGAAGGTATCAAATTAAAAAATGTTGACCACTACAACTGTCTTGATTTTGGGGATTCTGATGCATATATGGAAATTTATTACCGGTAACTAACACAACAGGAAGGTACCACAACTATATAGGGGATGTAATCCTGATGTGGTAATATGTGGTCACCTGAGACCAGCCTAAATTTTGATTTTGAAAAGTGAAAAAGTCCTTAGAAAAAGTGCTTAAAATTCAGTGATAAATGCTCAATCCCTTTAAAATGCTGGAGTTTTAAAGTTCAGCATATTTCTTTAGGTTTTATGGAAGGTATATAAAACATTTAATGACTTTTTTCGTAGGACGTAACAGCAGATGGAAAAATCCTTTTAAAGGTAGCAACAGAAGGTGTTCACATAATTACAGTGACTTTTCTGATTGGCTTAATTTCTCATTGTGATGAAATCCATCCATTTATGATCTCATAAATTAATCAAAGTAGAGAATTAATGAAATGAAAGAATTATTTAAATCTGATATATCATATTCACATTTCCCTTTGGTTCTTTGGTAACCCGGCTGGCCTTGTGGTATCGCTCCTGATCGGGAGGCCGGGGTTCGATTCCCACTCTGGTCATGGCGGTGTCCTGTCTTTCAGATGAGACAGTAAAAACTAAGGTCCCATGTCTTGATATGCATGGCACGTTAAAGATCCCTCACTGCTTTGGGTGGGTCCGTTGCAAAGGTCTAAATTTGTATGCCCCGCATCAGGTAGATGCCGTCACCATATACGTGAAATGTTTGTGGTGTGATGTTAAACAAAAGTCAATCAATCAATCAGTTGGTTCTTTGGTAAGTCCAAAACACAAAATACCTGTGTTTCCATTATTTCTTCCAATCTTACATTTTGACCGTCGACCCTATTTTTTTTCTCGGAATTTTCATATTTTGCCAATCTGGAATTTAATTGAATATTTTCTACTACACAAATTCATTTTATAAAGTGCTGGAAAAATATTGGGGGATAAAAGTTTCCTTCACTATATTGAACTATGTGTGAACCATTAATTACATGTTCAGTGAACCTGATTCCCATAGATACTCATTAACATTACTTAAATTACTTGCAGTCAAATAAACCTGGGTCCGGCGCCATAAACTGAGAATATACTTAAGTCAAAAATTTCATTTTAATTTATTCCATTATCAAACGTTCAAATAAAATTTTAATGCAGAATGGTTTAATTCTATTTATGAGTAGAATATAACTAAATAAAATCCAAATTCCAGTTATTAATTCAATGATGAACAGAAGAATATGAATTTTTTACTTAAGTATATTCTCAGTTTATGGCACGGGACTCTGAGCATTCTGAGGCAGTGTATGAAATAAAGTATATATACTTACTTTTTATGCATAGTTGTATTGTGTTGAATTATTTCCTTTGGTAGAACAGTATACATGAATTCTCAAAGTGAAAATTAAACTCAATTTTTTCCTTATTAGGATGCAGTACAACATATCATAGCAACAATGGTGTCATAAAGACACCAAATTATGACTCCAGTCCGGGTGACTATCCACACAATGCTGAGTGCTTGTGGGACATCAATGTAGAAGATGGTTACCAAATTATCTTGACCTTCCAGCCACCATTTGACCTTGAGGTTCATGGAGAATGTGCTTTCGACTATGTGGAGGTATTCATTCTCTCTGAACATTTCTTAAATAGTCAAAATATTAACAATTTAAAAGAATTTATTGCACTTTATAAGCAGACTATTTCTGACTATACTAATTATTGTTAAAAATATTGAAAATAAATTAAGGGAAATACAGGGTGTTTTGCCCAACACTATCTCATTCTACATATCTGCCCTTTCGACATGTTGTCGATGGTACCAGTATATAGATTGCTCTCTTGTGTTGTTGTATCTATGTTCTTGGAACATTGTGAAGATAATCGTAAAAAAAAACTATCCACTCAAATTTTTCCGTGAGTGTTTCTTGTGGAATAAGAACAGTCCTAATTATTTTCAATGTCAGAGGTCAAAGGTCAAGGTCTTCTTGGATATGCAGTGAAAAACATTGTTACAAAAGGATGTAGTGCTTCCAAGCAATACCTGCTTGTGGAGGATCTGCAGCTTGTTTCAGTACTAGTCCTAATTAAAAACTGATGTCCGATTTCTGTGTACAGTAGTAGGGAAGATTGGGACATATGATATCAAATTAAAGTAATAATTAGTTTTCTATAGGGCTATACATGTTAATGAATTGAGAAATTTCAATGAAAAAGAGGATCATTTGAAGCTTCTTATATATTTCAATAAAAGGAGAGGTCAGCTATTCAAGTAAAGACACTAAAAAAAATATATCTCGTGGTAGATTTTTGTTTCCAAAATTTGCCTTGTTTGTACTTACCCTCAGTCCACAGAAAATGTGCTTGCTGAAAATTCTTAACTCTCGATATGACAATGCTGACCCATTAAATAAATTTTAATCATAATATTACTTGTCAACAGATAGTCTATAAAGAGCGTTTCAATCAATGAAATGTACCTGGCATATATATCTACTCAGAAGCCTGAGATTTTTCATCCTGAGCAAGACTTAGGGTAGTCAAAACGCTTACATAACTCCAATCAGTTGGTACATTGATACCATATATAGACTAGAAGTAAATTAAATGGTATAGCTAGTATGACATGTTTACACTTTCTTGAGGTCTTATCTCATTATTGTTAGGTGAATTGTGTCTCTGTTTACCATTTTGGACTGTCTTAGTCTTGGATATAACCAAATGTTGATGTCATAGGTTTTAATTTGGGCAGGTTGGTCAAGACCTCAGGATCAATTCCTGCTGTTGGCATGGATTTATCTAAGAGGATGTAATCCTCTGCCTCTCTATGTGTCCTTTAGAGGATACATTATATAAACTGAGGCCTCCGTGTCACGGTATAAGTTGGCACATAAAATATCCCTCACAGCTGTATGTGTGTCATACAGCAATGCACAAAGCAGGTGCCAGCGCCATAAAAGTGCAAATATCTTGAAGTGACCAAAAAAAACCGATAAAACAAACAAAACTTCCAGTCTGTATCCGTATGAATTGGTACTGCACAGTTATTCCCTCCGACTTTGTTAACCCTTGGATTTCGAGAAAGTTACGATCAGAAACTTTGAAAATTCAAGAAACCACCAAATCACAAGATGACACTTAATTTCTTAACTTGCAAATTTTGAATGTTGGAAGTGAAGAAAAATTCAGAAAATATTTGATATAACAACTTTATAAAAACAGAGTGTCGTGATAGTGCCTGTGTTATTCTCGTTCTTGACTTAGTCTAGTTTCTTTTCTGGAATTGAAGAAGAAAAACTGGAAGAAAGATTAGTTTGAAGGAATTTGCTTTAGTTTGTTAGGGAGACTGATTCCAAGCTTATCCTTAACTTCTATACTAACTACTTAATGTCAAATACATTATATGCCTAACATAAGCTTTAAAATGCTGTTGCACTAGGATTAGTAATAGAGTTCTGCCTGGCTTTCATTTCATGAATAAAACTGACGAGTGAAGTTTAGGTGTATATTGATTTGGTTGCAGGTGAATGATGTATATTCCAATGGAACCTTCAAACAATTAGGTAGATGGTGTGGTCTGGAAACTCCTCCTGTACTCAGATCAACTGGAAGCAGAATGGTTGTTAAATTTAGATCTGATGCAACTACAAGAGGTCATGGCTTTGCTGCTAATTGGACAGTTGGTAAGAAATTGAAATATTTCTAAAAAGGAAAATGACAGTTGTTGTTTCCTAGTGTATGACTTGTTTTTCTGTATGTTACATGTGAAATAAACCTAGAACTCTGAGTTTGGCTTGTCAATTAAAAATTCTTTATTGATAGTAATTTATAAGCTTGGTTATTTAACAAAAGACAAATTGAATATTGTCTATTTCCTTTGGAATTTCTTGTGTGGAGTAAAGAGTAAACCAACCAAACCAGTAAACCAGCAACCAAAACACATACAAAATGAAATCTTTACTGCAATATTTTTTTCCAAATTAGTTTTATAAAAAAGTGGGACAAGGTAGTCCAGTGGTATAGTACTGCATTATCTAACTTAACAGTGAACTTGTGTTTGATTAAAGCTGTCACAAAAGAATTTTTAATTTGATTTAGCATCTTCCTCCTTATCTGTCCTAGAGGTCCCATGTCTCGGTACATGTTGGCATGTTGAATATCCCGAACTGCTTTGGATAGGTCCTTAACATACAAAGTAGGTCAAAATTTCACTGAGTAGTTGCTGCCACTATATGAATGATATCGAACATTGTAGTATGTATATATTGATGTATAAAATGCTCAATTAACTTCTTTGTTTTCAGGTTGTGGTGGAATATTCACCGACGAAAATGGAGATTTTGTTTCCCCTGGATATCCAAACAATTATGGGAACAATCTACGTTGTAACTATACTATTGCTGCAGACCCACAAAGATATATCGTATTAGAATTTGATTCTATTATATTTCGTATTGAGGGTAAGACATAGTTTTTCTTCATATACCTGATCAAACATACCATATTAACAATATTCAGCCATGATTTATGTTCACAATTTTTCCTGTGTTTTTGAAAGTATTTAGATGCACCTTTCATGAAGTCTTAGTTTTCAGTTAACACAGGTACTGTATACATTAGGCCTTCAAATGAACACCAAGTACATACCATTTTTACTTTGCCCATTATCTTCATAGTGAACCTTTCGAAGAAATTTAAATGTTTAGGTAATATTTGACTATTAAAGGTTTTTCAAAGAACACTTTCTTTTTGTGACACTGAAACTAGTGAATAAGGGAATTGAAAGCTAAAATAAAAATTTGTATGAAAATTTTTTTAACTCTCTTTAAAATATAAGATTTTAGTATTTTGTTAAGAAATTTACAGTATATTTTTCTTGAAGTATTATAAATTACTGTAAAACACTTTTAATTTGTGAGGACTTTATTTCCTTACACTGTAGGGGGTATGATTCCTCACAAAAAAATAATATATATATAAATAAGTTACTAAAATCCATGCACTAGGTATTGTGAGACTATAGAATACATAGTGTTCTCTGTGATGCAAGATGCAAAATACGATTATTATAACCATGAACAAATTCATACAATATTATGATTACCATAAAGTCTGATGTAATACATGTAACACTATAGTATAGCCATTTGTCCATAAACCCATGCTTGTCAGATACCTTGTTTATATTATAAGAAGCTGTTTCATCTGTTATAACTTCTTATAGTTAGCTGTGAGACTTTTTCATCACAAGAATTTTGTGTCACTTGCAAAGCATTGCGATCCATAGCCTTATGGTTCACTTTGTCCTCCATGTGTTCATCCTTCACACCTCTCAGAACACTGCACTTCTCAGAACACCGCACCTCTCAGAACACTGCACCTCTCAGAACACCACACTTTGCAGATCACCTGTCGTGACACCTCTTAGAACACCACACCTTTCAGAACACCCGTCGTGACACTTCTTAGAACACCACACCTCTCAGAACACCACACCTTGCAGAGCACCTGTCGTGACACCTCTTAGAACACCACACCTTTCAGAACACCTGTCGTTACACCTCTTAGAACACCACACCTTTCAGAACACCACATCTCTCAGAACACCACACCTCTCAGAACACCTGTCGTGACACCTTTTAGAACACAACACCTCTCAGAAAACAACTCCTTTCAAAACACTGTGCTCTAGTTTTATAGACGGGTATAACTGTTTTTGCAATAGATTTTAATGCTTTTACAATTTTTTTTTTCAGATTCCCCTAATTGTATGCATGATTATGTACAGGTTTTCAGTGGCAATGATACCTCAGGTCCAAGGCTGGGTAGATTCTGTGGAAACACAATTCCACAACCTGTCAGCTCCCTTGGCACAATGTATATACAGTTTAATACAGATGGTTCTTTGGTTGACAAGGGTTTCAGGGCCAGATACAGAACCTCCGGTAAATATAATGAATAACTGATTTATTCATATCAAACTCTAATTCACTTCGATACACCATGTGCTTGGCCAAGAGATTTTTCATTCAGCTCCCATCAGTCATGGTAGGTTTCCTGGTGCTTGTTTGTTTGTCTGTAGTCAACATTAACCTTTGCCATAACTTTTGAACCATGAGAGATACAGATTTCATACTTGGCATGCATACTACACTAATAAAGCCCTTTCCAATTACATCAAGGTCATTGATCTCATTACCTTGACTGTGACCTTAACCTACATTTAAAAAACCTTTAGCATTGGTTATAACTTTTGTATTGTAAGAGGTGGGGCTTTTATATTTCACATGCATATTTCTTGTGACAAGACATTTCTGTTGCTACAAGTATTTTTGACCTTGTGACCTTGACTGTGACCTTTGACCTACATTTCAAAACCTTTAACATTCAATTTGGATATAACTTTTGAAATAAAAAAGGGAGGACTTTCATATGTCACATGCATATTCTCCTGGGGTGGGATGTAATCAAGATATAGGACATTGCAAAATTTGCCTTATTTGGACTTTGTTACTGCTGGGGGCATCCATGTTTCACATGCACATCTTGATTATATCAAGTCTTGAACAAATTTTCAGTGTTACTGACATGCATTATGTTTGACTCCTATCTAAACTCTAAGACTTGTTTAATGTACTTTCACATTGCTGACCTTGGACTGTTGTAACAGTGCTTGAGATGATTTTCTCTCTTTTTTTCAGCTTGTGGAGGTGTGTTCACGAATTCAGAAGATGTAATTCACACCCCTACTCATCCTGTAAACTATCATCATAATGCAAACTGCACCTGGAACATCACAGTAGAGGAAAACCGTATTGTGGCATTGAGGTAAAACTGTTTAATTTTCCCCAAAAATAAACTTACAAGTTAATACAATGTATGAGATTTGTTAACTGGGTCGCACCATTGCATAAAGTGAGTAAAATTTCGTACTATACTCTGTGCGTATGACTTGGGTAGAAAATTCTCAGCACTTATGCTGGAACATATCTATCTGCTACATAAGGCCCTGATAAGACTTTTCCACATAGCTCTGTCCCATGCAACAACTTTAGCTGCACCCCAATCTTCCCATCCAAGTTTTTCCTCTGTCCTTCCACACTACACCTCTATGTGACTTTTGGTCTTCCAACTTTGTGTTTCTCTTCTGGTGCCCATGTCATTCCTGTTGTACATATACTGTTGTAAGTTCTCCTTCCTTAATACATGCCCAGTCCATGACCACCTTCTTTAAAACACTCTGTCACTCATCTCTGTTTGGCCAGATCTTTTTGAAAGATTGCTGTCTCAAAATTTGTCAGGCCATATAATTCTGAGAATCTTGCAGAGGCAGCCGTTTTGGAATACCAGTGTAACAATAAAATTAATTGCTATAGAATGTAGTTTTAATCCTTATACTGTACGTGTGCTTATTTTAGCAGCTTCATATTTTAGCGGTACTAGCGCTTCTCCAAGTGCGTTAATTCATAACTACGATAATATCATATACATTGATCTGAATGGAAATAAATTTCAGCAGTCCTCAAGCTAAATCTGACCTTTATTAAATTTTGTTTTTTTTTTAAATTTTTTTCCCTATTGATGATCCAACCAGAAACCAGATTTTTAAACAATAGAATATGAAATATTCATACTATAACAAAAGGGCTTTGTTGTCAAGTGGATTAGGTCACTGTATTGGAGTTCTATGATCAGACATCTCTGTCTTGCCTGGGTAAGATCTACCAGTGATGATAAGTGCGCAGATAAGTTATAGATTTTCTCGAGATATATACTTTAGTTTCCTATAATCACTGGTTTTCAACAAATCATCCAATTGATTGTGATGTGGTTTGTTTGTTTATTTTTCTTTTTTGTGGTTTTTATGTCAAATCAATATTATTACACTCACATTGTAACAACAACTGCCTGATATGTTTCTGCTGGAATAAAGAAATTCAGATTTATACGATGAATCCCCCTGAAGTAATGAAGTAATGAGAGATCTATTATATGGCAGTACCTACTTTGAGGCTGGGTCTCCTCTTTTAGGGCATCTGAACTGAAACCTCAGACGAGCTATTGTGATCACTCTTCATTCAGCATTTGTTCATCAGTCAGCCTGGTGTAAACTTCTGGGTAAAGAAGGAGTACTCAAGGTCCATTACAAGTGTTTTTACTTCTTGGCCAGATCATGACATTGTCATCCAGTGGGTTCTTTTTCTTTTTCTTCTTTTTTTTTTTTAGGGGGGGTGTTTTTTTTCAAAGGTGCCTCTACCCTTTCATTTGGGAATTTTTTTGTCCTATTTGCATAATACTAAAAGATCCATGTTTAGGAAATTGGGAAAAAAATTAGACAAATTTTGGTATTTTTAAAAATCAGCGAAATTTCCATCGGGAAGGATCCTTATTTATCCAGATTTGAAAAAAAAACAAACTGTCATCCCATTTTCTTTTATCATAATGAAAGAATCAAATCATTTATAGAAGTGAAAGAAATCATCTTATCATGTGGTCGAGAACCTCTTTTCCTTGCAGGTTTTTATCCTTTGATCTAGAGGCTCACTCCCAATGTAGATACGACTACGTAGAGGTGTTTGATGGACAGTTGTTTTCGTCCCCATCTCTCGGTAAATTTTGTGGTAATGTTATACCGAATATCCTCCGAAGCACAGGCAACTCAATGCTGATCAACTTCGTCACAGACATTTCTGTTTCTAGGACAGGCTTTAGTGCTGCCTATCGTACAACTTACGGTAACTGCTCAAAAATATTATTTGTCTAGACGTAGAAGATTCTGTGTCTTGTGCACTCTATACATCAAGTGAATATTTACAGTTTTGTATCATTTAAATCTTCAATCATTCTGGAAACTGAGTTTACTATTGGTGCATGGTGATCTTGCATTGTCCACTTTTCATGGAAGGCAGAACATTATTAACTTCTGTCTTGAAACCAGAAGGCAAATTGTTCCCAATATTCACAAGAGGCATTTCTAGGATAAAAGGAACATACAAAATTGTATAAATTGTGAATTTCATGATCCTAGAACCCTTAGAGCCTTAAATGGATGAGCTAATACTTCTGATTTGGCTTTTGTGTCCCTGAGATACAAAATTGAATAGTTTTTAATACCTTTTGTATGTTGATCTCCTTTGTACATGCTTTACAATTACAATTTACTGTAAGTATATCACCATGGCAACCTAAGGTAATGTTCTGTTAATTGTTTATGACTAGGTATAAATCAAGGTTGTGGTGGAGTGCTGAATACAACATCTGGGAGTCTGAAGGCAGTTGACTCGGACAACGATGGTCAGTATGAAAGAGCACTGGACTGCCGATGGACAATCTTGGTAGGCGATAACAAGATAGTTAGACTGACCATCACTGGAATGGACATTGAAGCACATTCACGCTGCAGATATGACTACATACTGGTTTGTATTGCCTAAATCGGGCTTATCACAAGTCTGAAATATAGAATCAATAAACGTCTGTATACATGGGGAACTAGCCTTCTGGTTTGTAGAAGCTGATCAGATTTACTCAACATAGACCTCCTTCCTCTAACAGCAGATCTGCAACATTGGATGGTAAAATCAATAATGTTCCCTCCAAAATTGATCAGAATGATTTCAGATTGCATGATTATGTAATAAATTTGGAAGAAATGTTTATCAGTTTGCCATCCAATGTCACAACTCTGCAGTTAAACTGAAAGAGGTATACTATGCATGATTATTGATAAATTGTACCAAAAAAAAATTATTTTAATGCTCTCAATAGACCAAGGGCATATTGCTTTTACATGTCTGTCTGTTTGTATGTTTGTTTGTTTGTCTGTTTTCAACTTTAATCTTCGACAAAACTTTTGAATGCTGCCAACTTACTTGACGACTGAATATACCAGTACACACAATTGTTTTAGTATTAGTTCTGAGAAATTTTGTTTTAAACTTTAGGCCATCAAAACAACATGAAACTTTGTTAAATTGCTTTGTTTAATTGCAAGTAAACTACTCGGTAGTCAATACTGAAGACATATGTAATCAAAACCTCTGCAAAAATTACTGATTCAGATGTGAACAAACCACGATTGTGGATAAAAAAAAGACAGACCTTGCTACTCAGATTGTACATAAGAATTATAATTTGGTGATTTTTACAAATATATCTCAAACATTAATTACTGGCTAGTACTATTAATGCTCTGAAAGTATGTCTTCCAACCATGACTACAAGATGTAACCATGACTACAAGATGTAACATTCCAAAAGTCATCGATATCCCATCCTCAGGGTAAATGTTGCACATGAAATTTTGTTTCTAAAGATCATGATGATGTCATGCAATCTGTACTCTATTTCTTTACCATTAGATAATGCCATGTAAATGTATTCAATGTAAAGTAATTTGTCTTGCTATATTCCTTATCATTTTTAGAACATGTGGTTTATTCATTAAGATTATAACATTTTCTGTGATGCTGACCACAACTGTACCAAATATTTTCCAGAAATTTAATTGACTCCACTATTTTCCTTTCTCTCAATTTATGTTTTCTTTTGTGATCAATAAGGTATGGGAATCAGATTTTATAATGAACAATATATGAATAGATGACAAAATTGAAATTGTAACTTTAGGCAAGTATTAATAGATCAAAGAAATCCCTTGAAAATACATATAAAAAGAATGCTTAGGATTTCCCTTAGTTTGTGTACAATTTATCCAGCTTAAATTAGGGAGGGTACAATGTCGCTATGGTATTGTATATAAGTTCATGCTTCCATCACTTTTGGCATTTATTCTTTGGATTAGAATGATTCACTGCTTGATTTGTCTGTTCGTCAAATTGTCTCAATATCGTGAGTTTTAGCTAAGTATCTTGTGCTCAGGAGCATCAGCGTTTCATGATACATATATTTTTATTTTAGGTACATGATGGCCTAAGTGAAGATGACCCTATCATAGGTCGTTACTGTGGCAACCAAGCACCTCCAGTCATTAAGTCCACTTCCAATGTATTATATGTACGCTTTGTGTCGGACTATTCTGTCAGTGGCGCAGGCTTCAATGCTACATTTGTACAAGAAGATGGTAGGTGTATCATTCAATCTTTTAAAAGGAATTTCTATCAAAGCTCAGCAGTTTTATTCGTCTGTTGTAGACATAATATAGTAGGCAAATGTCCATCCATCTCTCTGCCCTTCCTCTACATGATGCACCGTATCTGTGCTTGCTGTGCATTACTTCAAACATCACATAGTTGTTTGTATTGTGATATTTCATAGTCTGTATATTATTAGGTTAAATTTTGATTTTTCATTTTGAGATTTTATTTGTCGAAGTTTTGCCCAATTTTTACATATAGTGTTGTAAGTGCAGAACATCTTTAACATTATTCTTCAGACTTAGTAGAAGTATTAATTGTCTCCTGCAGATGACAGGGACATCTAGGCCTAATGTCATAGCCATACCTAAAAAAATTCCTGCTTCGAGTGATGCAATATGCAAATAAAGATACTGAGTTAAGATAACAAATTTGCTCTTACATGTATCTACTGACAAGCATAGCATGCACTTGTGGTGCAACTGTTTATTCTGTTTTGTTAATTTATCATTTTATGCCACTTAATCATTTCACTAATATAGGAATAGCACCTGTCTGGTGCATTACTTCATTATTTTGTCCTACCAACCCAGTGCAGTGAGGGATCTTTATTTGCCAAAATATAACATGGTGTGGGTAAAAGATGATATTTTAATGTCATTTTTTTTGAGAAAGAAGGTAAATGTATTAATTACTCATTCATTCACATTGTTTTATGTATCGCTTTGTCAAATTAAGTCTAGCCTCTTCATCTTTCAGCATTATGTGGGGGAGCTTTCATCGCCTCAGACAGTGTTCAAACCATAACATCTCCTCGCTACCCCCAACCAGCAGTCCAAAACCTGAGGTGTCGGTGGACTATTGCTGCACCAGAAGATAATCAGCAAGTGCGACTGATTACCAATAATTTAAACCTTATTGCAGACAACAATTGTACTGATGAGTATATAGAATTCAGAGATTCACCAATGGTGAGCAGAATTTTGACCTTATCTTTTTTAAATCGTTATTTTTTGCACATTTTCAAGTAATTGCTTATACATTCTCATTGTAGATTGCTTGTTTTGTACTGATTTATATTGGAGAAGGAAATGTTTGTGAAGAAATGAAATTTAAAAATGATATAAAGGATTTTTTCCCATATTCAAGGATTAAAACAGGAAAAAGGGTGCACTGATTATATGTTATATTAAGCTCTGGTGAACTTCTTCTTCAGAACTAATGAAGAATTTTATTGAAACCTGGTATGGACGAAGTACAGTCTGATTAAAACGATATATTTAATCTGCTTTTCTATTTGTTGCCTTGCGGATAAAGATCTGGTGAAACCCTGTAAGGGGTCATGTTCTGGTGAACTCTGGTTTTCAGCCAATCAGATAATCGGCTACAAATTCCTAAGAATGAAATTAACATCCCTAGCATTCGTATGTTTCACTTCAGTGTAAGCACGACCTACATCCAAGTTTTTGAACAGTGCTTGTTATATATTGCATCTCTTGCACGTGCGTAACCGAGTCATTGATTGACTAAGGGATATAACAGTTTCTGTGACTGAAACTTCATCCGAGTTCAGTAGAACATGACCTCTTACTGGGTTTTCGCTAGATCTTTATCTGCAATGGGACAAATAGAGAAACGGAATAATGATATGGTTTTAATCAGATATGGATGAATTTGAAGTACATGTACTCAAGATAATTTGTTTTTGTTTGGAAATATTTATGTGCTTTAGCTAGCTGTGTTAAATCCAGGGCAGGAAAAATTGGATCCAGGAAGTTATGATCTTTCATGAAAGAAAGACTTCAGATAAGCATGGAATAAAAAACTAAAGTTCACTATTTTATATAGGATAATTTTGATACTTTCTCTGGTGAGCAATACAGGCCCATAAGGGCCGATTGTTATAAGATAGAGTTTTTTACTCTTCACTTTGCACTTTTCTGATGAGTACTCTGGCGCTGTATGTTCTTCACTATTTTTTAGGGTTGGGTTGGACGGTCCATTCACTACTGTGGCACCAATGTCCCCGGTCCTTTTGATTCTGCTGGAAAGTCGGTCCAAATCAACTATGCAGTAATGGCAGCATCGGGGAGTTCCGGATTCTCCCTAACTTACCAAATTGCATGTAAGTAAAATATCATATAAATCAACGAAAAATTATAATGAATTATTTGTCACATGATATAATTTCTTGAAATATTTTTCACAAAATTACACCAACTGCTTGATACAAATTAACATTTATATCAATTATTTGTTTTGTATGATTATCTTATCTTGGCATGTAATGTTGAATTTGATTGGCTAAGCAGTGTTTGGTATTAGCTCTAAGAAAGTCTGTCCTATTTTGTCACGTCATGATGCTTTTTGGGGCTTTATTCTTGTGTTTGAAAAATATAGTTCCCAATTTTAAACTGTATAAAATTATTGCTGCTGCGCGACAAATACTGACAGTATGAGGAGACATCAAAAGTAAATGTAAATACATTGGTTTAAACCCTGCACGACAATCTGAGAAATGCAGCAAGTCATAACTTGCCATAATTCATGAGGTGACTGCACCCATTTAAAATGCTGACCATTGATTGTTGAATACCGGTGACGTGAAGGCTTCAAAAGACAAGTAAGACATCAGTTTGAATCCCGTGTCACAACTCATGGTCATAACAGTGTGACAAAGGCTTTCATGATTTCTTTTATTCGTAATAATTTTTTCTTTGCAAAATTTTACTGTCATTTACTAATGCACAAAAAGTGATATTTAAGTAATTTTCTGGCAAGGTATACTGTATTTCAATGAAACCCAAAATGGTTAGGTGAATCTCAAACAAAATTTTATGGAGTCTTGAAAGTATATCAAATTAAGCCCATAGATGTATATTTTCTTGTCTGCAATGGTATGAGGTACATTTGTACCTTCTTTTAAATGATCCTGAAATATCAAGATTCTCATCATTAATTTACAGTAAATTATTCATCTCATAACAAACTAATACCTAATCACTAAGCTCATTTTCAACTGTAGGTGAAAATTCCATCATACCCTGATAATATCCTTTCCAAAACTTTTCTCTCTGTATTAACTTGTGACACAGTTCCACTTTTTATCTTCCTGGACTGATAGATCAGGGGCATGTTGTTTTTACCTGTCTGTCTGTTTGTTTGTCTGTTGTCAACATTAACATCGCCGTAACTTTTGAACAGTGAGAGATAGAGACGACTTATTTGGCATGCATACTCCAGTAATAAAGCCCTTTCAAACTACATCAAGGTCATGGACCTTGTAACTTGGACCATGACCTTCGACCTACCTTTCAAAATTTGCGTTATCTGGATTTTGTTGCTGCCTGGGGCATTCATGTTTTTCAAACACATCTTGTTAATTATAAAAATCATATAACTCAAAATTAATAAATATTTTTTATTATATTTCAGCATGTAACAGGACCATCTCTGGATCTTCTGGTCAGATCTTTAGTCCCGGATGGCCGGGCCGTTACTCCAGTAATTCTAACTGTCAGATCAGGGTGTCTGGCCCCACAGGCACATATATATCTCTTTATTTTAATTCCTTCTTCATTGAACCTCATTCAAGTTGTCGGTATGATTTCTTAGAGGTGAGTGAGAGTTGAGATTTTTGTTTGTATGACATGTTGGAATTTACTGACACCATGTAATTGAATGCTATAAGAATCTCTTAAAGAATTCATCTTCAGATATGATCATTTTTGACTTTGCATTCATTATCTATCCTGTCTTCTAGATTCGTAATGGATCTGATAGTACCAGCCCTGTCATTAGCAAACTGTGTGGAAACTATTTGCCAGACCCTATCTTTGCTACTGGCAATGAGTTATGGATGAACCTAGTAACAGATACCTCCGTCACCCATCCAGGATATGACATTACATGGACAGCTACTCCTCAAGGTACATAATACAGCCAACGTAAACTGTATAAATTCAGCATAGAAAGGTCATGATAAGTCCAAGCACATATGTAAATAAACGTCTTCAAATTTCCAAAATTAATAATGATATGTATCAATATATAAATGAAACATTAGTTGGCAACATAGTGGATGGCTTGTCAATCTGTGACAGTCCATCATACAGTGTTTCCACTTATGTGTTCTTAACTTTCTCAATTTCATATAGTAGTTCAGAATTTTCTCAAGTATATAATATTGTGTTTTTTACATTTTTATATGCCAATTGTAGATGGACATACTATAGTATGGCGTTGTAGGTTTGTTTGTCTGTCCACATTTATGAACAAGATCCAGACCACACATTTAGGCTAAGACTTTCAAACTTAGTATACTCATTTCTTATGACATTAAAACAAAACTTGTTGATTTTCAATATCAAGGTCAAAGGTCAAGGTAACAATTGTTACCCAGAACCCAATGGTGTGTGATGTCCTTGAACGAAGGTCATATCATCAAGGTCAAGGTCACAAAGCATATGTTATGTAAATCTATGTCTGGACTGTAACTTTAACTCCTTGCATGGATTTAAATGATACTACACAAAGTTGTTGCTCTGGACTTCATGTTGTGTATTGACCTTATACCGAGGTCGTATCAGCAAGGTGAAGGTCACAATGCATATGATGAGTAGATATTTGTCCAAGCCATAACTTTTCACTCCTTACATGAATTTCATATGTTGCCCAGGACCCAAGTGTGTGTGTTGATCTTGAGCCAAGGACATATCTGTAAGGTCAAGGATGCATATGAAGAGTAAATCTTTGTTTGGACCATAAGTTTTTACCCCTTGAATAGATTTGTATAATATTCCACAGAATTGTTGCTCAGGACTCAAGAGTGTGTCATGACCTTGAACTAAAGTCACATCTGAAAAATCAAGGTCACAGTGCTTGTGTAAGCTAAGTCCTTGTCTGAAACATAACTTTTTACTGCCTGCATGGATTTGAATAACATTTTACAAGATTTACCATGGACACAAGGGTGAGTCGTGACCTTGAACCAAGATTATATCTGTTAGGTTAAGGTCACAGTGTTCATGTATGGTCAATCCTTGTACAGGTCCTAACTTTCTACTGTGTGCTTTGATTTGAATAATATTTATGCCCCCCTTCGAAGAAGGAGGGGCATATTGTTTTGCTGCTGTCGATAGGTCGGTCATTTACTTTTAATTGTTGCCCAGGTCCCAAAGGTGTGTCATGCAGACATTGAACAAAGGTTAAATTTCCATAGTAGTGAAAGATTTCACTTGTACATTCCTAGCAGCAGTTCTAGTTTACAGAATTAATTACAAAGTGATTTTGATTTTGATTCTTCAAATATCTCTTCTTATATGGCCCTTGTCAAGTAGCACAGTATTTCATAACAAATCCTGCTATTTTTAGCCTAAATCTCTGTTTTTAATCAATCTTCTGACACTCTTGCCTTGTATGATGACATTTAGTCAAAAACTATCATAAAAACTATGAAAGGAATTTACATACTAAAGTGTTTAATTGTCAAAAACAGTTTCCAGATTAGTTATGGCGTATATATATTTATATTTGTCTGTCTGTCAGTGCATTTGTCAATCTGCCTATCTATCTATCCTTGTCCTATCTATCTATCCTTGTCCTATGCAACTACTATTTCCATATGATTATAAAGATTAATACTAAAAGTTAATATACCAGCTGAGTCAACCAACTAGCAAACCATAATATAATATAAATTTCATTTTCCACATTATCATTTTCATGATTCTAAGTTACATTTTCCCTTCGTATGGTAGGTATTGGTTGTGGTGGAGACATAACCGGAATAAATGGTAGCCTGACGAGTCCTGGTTACCCTGGAAATTATACAGAACGTCACAGCTGTCGGTGGACTATAAGAGTACCAAACCGCCGTATTGTTACTGTACAGATTAGGAATATGAACATTTTAGGCAGCGTAGACTGTAATAGAGGCTATGTGGAGATATTCAACGGGAATACAGATTCAGCGCCATCTTTTGGAAGATATTGTGGAAGTGTACGTTATAAGACTAACTTGAAGGATTTTATGTATAATATAAACAATAGTGGATTCATTAGTCATAAGTCCAAGAGCAGATAACTCTGAATTCTCGGGTCCTATATGTAATGCAAATATACTGAAATGTATTTTGAAATTCCTTAAATGTTCTGAGAAAGATGGCATATCTATTTTTCATTCTCTGTTCCTTATTTTCACTTTTAATGCAATAGGAGACTTTTTTTTAAAATATATTTGATAGCTGTATTCACTGACCTTTGGTCTTTCTGTTAAATATGCAATTATAGGAAAAAGGATTTAACAACATTACTTTTTAAATGATCTGTTTAGACATTTATTTGATTTATTCAACGTCTAAACAGTTAGTTAAAGACTCTCTGATATTTCACTTGTATATCTCTAGAGGCAATACATTCCATTTGAAAGTATTGTTGACTTAGTGACTTTGATTTTGATTCTTCAAAACATCTCTGATTATATTGCCCCTGTTCACGATGTATTTACTGACAATCCACTTGTTTTCAGCCTTATATTTTGTTAAATAAGCTTCTGACACTCCTGCTTCGTATGATGACTTTAATCAAGAAGTAATTATTAGAATTAAAAGAAAAACCTTATGAAAATGCTAAGTATCAAATGCAGTTTATAGAATAGTGAAGATGTGTATGAAAACTACATGTATGACCATTATATTGCAGTGAAATATTGTACATATATGTAGTGATTCTGCCCCGCCTTTCCTTTGTGGTATCTTTAGCAGAGTGATCATGGCTCTTGGACTTAAAACCTGTTTTGTATTTTGTTCTAAATTTAAGGAGTTTTAATATCATTCCAACACATTTCATTTACTTCTGTTACCTATGAAATATCAATTTATTGACCCTTCTCCGTTAATCAAGGGTATATTTTCTCAAGGGCTTCCTTCTTTAACCAGTCAAATACTCTCTCTCAAAATCCTTCTTAAAACATATTTTCACGTGAAGTCATTTGTACAGATTTACTCGAAAATGAATTATTCATAAATAAAAAATGATTTACAGTACTTTTGGAACCCTTTTTCTTTAACCAATGAAATACTATCCTTCAAAACTTTTCTGCTTTAACCAAGAAAATACTTTTAAAGCCTTTTAAAATCTTCCTCAGTTAACCAATGAAATGAATATCTTTTTCAGGACCTGCCTCCTCCACTTGTAGCCATGGGAAATACTGTATTAGTAAAATTCATCTCAGATGGTTTACATAGTGCTCCAGGATTTAGGATCACATTTACAAGTTAAATGAAAGGACACTACACAAGAAATATGTGGCAGGATGCAGGACTAAGTGCCATCTGTGTTACAGTGTGTGATATTGCTGAAACAAACGTTACATGCTTCATTGTGTGAATTATTCACATCTGTGTATTGACACACATTCAAATTGTTGCAGAATCTTGAGATGGTGATGTTTTGATTGCTTTAATGTTTTCCCAAGTATGATCTCGATTTACAATAGATTGAAAAATATTCAGATTGTACCAGTCATCAGACTTTCAATCTTAACAACAGATGCTGATTTTAATTTAAGTATATATATTAAAATAAATTTTATACAAAACAGCTTCTTTTGTTAACTTTTGACTAGAAACAAGAAAGTGGGTATTTTATATAAGACAGACTTATAAAGTCAGTGTATTAACTACAAATACCCTCATAGATAAACTCACACAGAACTTATAGAACCATATATATGAATATTATCATCAAACATGAATGACATTAAGGCTGTACATCTCAATTACAAGGAAGAAAACTCTGTCACAATAATCAATAATGACTTATATAAATGTAGATGTAATAATGTGTTATATAGTAACAGGTATATTGAGCACTGCTGAAGCAATACATGTCCCCGACTGGTTTCCATAGTGGTGAAATCCCTGAAATTTGTCCAAGGGCCGTGATTCTCCCTAAAATAGGTTAATCATGACCAATTAAACTCAAACTTCATCTGTATCTCATTGAAACAAAGCTAGATACCAAATTTCAAGTCAACTTCAATGGTTACAAAAAAGTAGACCAATGTGTATCGGACAGATAAAAATATCTTTCCATTTTCCTTAAAATTGGACAAATTGTCCGCCATTTTTCAGGTATATAACTGAATATTTGTTCACAAATCAACCAAATTATGTAGGCAATTTCTGCAAACTGAGGTTACCTCGTATGCATATGCAAATGGATTATTAAAAGTTTCTAAAGAAGTGTAAATATTAACAACTTTCTAAAAAATTAATTAAACTTAGTATGAATATGAGGCCAAAAATTATGCTTGACCACAAACATGGCCGACAACGGGAGGTAACTCCAACATAATTACTACTAATGGGACTTATCTATACCAGGAGCCTTGGCATTGTAGTAGTATTTGTATACATGTTTTGTAAATCATTCATCGGAGGAAATTCTCATCAAATCAATTATATAAGATAAAAATATCACAAAAGTAACAGTGTCCTTTGACTTGATCACTGATTGCAGTGAAATATAAGTACGATCAATTAATAGACCATATTCCGGTTTTGATAAATGAAGACTATTTGTCCGAGATAATACCTTTTGGCGTTGTTTTTATAGTGACGTTATAATGAATCTATATCATGCGTTATGACGTCACTATGAAAAACAACTCCAAAATGTATTAGCTCGGACAAAAAGACAGCAATTATCAAAACCGGAATATGGCCTATTGAGGGATCGCCAGATCCAACTTTATTTACCCACTTACGTAGTTCCATTATGACATCATAGTTAAATTCATGTTTTGAAGGGCCATTATTTATGACGTCATAATGAACAAGTGTGCCAAAATGTGTGATTTCGGGCATCACTCAATTCCCAGGATTGTACCATTATGTTTATATGCTAACTGCTACCAGGTGATGACAAAGATTGAAGTAACTGGCAAAAGCACTATATACCGGGTATAAAGCCAAAGCAGCTTGTATCAAAATCATAGTGACTAATATATATTGATGGATAGGTAACATGTCATCATACACTTGATATCATTGTTTTCTCTAAAAATCATATGAGTTTACATTTATCCCTTGCATGCGCGGATCCAGAGCAGTGGACCAGATGTCTAAACCCACCCTGAGATTAGGCGAAAATTACTTTTCTTGCTATTATTTGATGTGAAATAAGTAATTTCACACACAAAAACATGGCTGGACCCCTTTTCAGAAAAAGGAAAATGGAAAAAAAAAGAATGTAAGGATTATTTGATGCAAGAGTGTGATAGTCGTTGCACGTAACATAATGATTAGTAACTACTGAGTCATGCATATCAATAAATCATTAATTAAGAACGATATCTAATAAACTTATACATTTAGTGTTTAAAATAATTATATATATATATATATATATATATATATATATATATATATATATATATATATATATATATATATATATATATATATATTTACATGTATATTCATATATTCAACTATAACAAAGAAAAACAATGAGATGAATCATCTTAATAGCATAAACATTAATTACACAGTCATTCCCCGTCTTTAATAGGATACATGTCCATGACTGTATATTGCCCCCATAAATTTATTCATGTAGCTGCTTCTTCCGAATGTTTGCAATGCTTTTGGAAAGTTATATCCATCAAACACCGTACATGATTTCAAAGAAGTATAAATAAGATCGTTTTCTATACAAGAAAAATTGAAATTAATATAGATATGAAACAACAACTCCAGTCTAATTGAGCCGAAAGGACTGAAAGATGTTACTTCGGCATCTTTCAGTATGGTAAGTGTATCATCGGACAGTGTTACCATTTGTTCAGTAATTTTCAAAATAAATCCTGTGTAGAGTAGGTGAAAAACAATGATCTGGTGCTACTCGTATTTCCTATTGTCATTGACTTCGTTTTTCTGATTCAATATTCCAAATGTAATGTCTGCAAAATTAATGAATGCATTTATGTTGCCAAACGAAAATGCATGTATTTCTCGTTCTGCAATTGTAACGTATAGTTAATGTACATGGCACTTGCTTTTAAGGAAATGTCTTTTCAAATTTCCCTATTTTATCCATTTTTGCCATCACCGATAACGGATATTTCGATGTCACCCAGTGCATACGCTTGGTTGGACTCTCCTTGTAGACGTTCGTTTTTCCTCTGGGTTTTACATTTACATAATGCTGACAAGTTAATAACGATCGAGCCTAGAATCATGGCAATGCCGGCAAAGTAAAATGCAGAATGGTAACCGGCAAATCCGTCTTTGGTCCAACCTGAAATAGTAAATTAACATCTTACGAAAAAGTATCAAGAATAGAAAAGAAAACTCCATTTCTTATTTTTTTATTTGTTGATTTATCTATCATATGTATAGATCTATTATTTTTTATTTATTTATTTTTAATTATTATTATTATTATTATTATTGTTGTTGTTGTTGTTGTTGTTGTTATTATTATTATTATCATTATTCTTATTATCATTTTTGCACGCTGTTAAGCAGTTCTAATTTATGAGTCTCTTTGATAGTATTTCTTAAGTTTCTATTAAACAACTTGATAAAAAGGATAATTTTCATCAAAATTTACCTTTATGGTGTAAGTATAGCAGAAACATGTATGAAAACTCACCAGCCATTGGCGGACCTAAAAGGAAGCCCACACCTTGGAAGAGGAGAGCCAATCCAAATGCACTTGACAGTTTATCAGCACCAAGTAGATCTACAATTATCACTGGTGTTAAAGCATTATATGAGCCGGCAAAGAGTCCAAAAATGACTGAATAGGTCGCAAAATGCCAGTACTTTGTGGCAAATCCACATGTTACGTTAGCGATCCCACTTATCAAAATAGAGGCAACGTACAGAGATTTCCTATTCCTTCTAAAGAATATAACGTCACACAAGGCGCCAAATATAAGACGGCCAATGATGTCGGTAATACCCATGATAGACAGCAGAAATGCTGCCTTTTCTGTTGTCACATGGTACTGCTTAGCCAATGATGGGAGCATAACAGTTGCTGGTGAGTGGCCTAAAGTAGCCAACATAACTGACACTCCAAAACAAACAAAAGGTAGATGTAGTAGAAGACTATAATCTAGATAATCTTTGAAGTTTTTGCTTTTCTTGGTCTTTTCCACTTCCGTTTGATTTTTAGATACATTACAAGTGTTGCTGTCCATATCTGCACGTGATGTATTTTCTATCATTTTTCGATTTACTGGCACCGGTCGAAACAAGATTCCGCAGAGACAAATGTTCAGCATGACACCACTCATGATCAACATAGTTCCTGTGAATCCATATTGCTCTAAGAGAATTTCCAGGAGTGGCGCAAAGGCGAACGTGCCAACTCCCGCGCCGGCGACAGACAGCCCATTGGCTAGGGATCTTCTTTTGTCAAACCACTGCCCAACCATAACAATACTTGGAGTGTACGCCATCGATTTACCAACACCTATGCGGAATGTATACAAAATATTATATACACGTTAAACTATATTTTTATGCTTTTGGTACACAAGATTTGACTTTAACTTCCTGTAAAACCTAATATGTGCCTTTTTATCTAAAATTATGCATTCGAATTATAGATATAAATACTTACACACCTGCAATGACACCATAGGTGATGAACATGAGTTCAAGTTTGGGCATAAATCCCGTGGTCAGCCAGCCCAGTGATGTCAGAACTCCGCCCACGATGACCATAGTCCGGCAGGAGAACCTAGTGCTCAGTGCACTAGATAGGGGACCTGTAATTTATAATCATAGATTCACACATACAACCATGATTGTAAACTACTGCCTTAATATCAACATTGATTAATGCAAGTTGTATTCAAATTTCAAATCAAAGTTATAACTGCTGGCAAATAGGCAATAAATTAATGAGTAAGTAGATCATAAGATAGAATTATAGTTATTAAAATAAAAAAAATATTCGATCTTTACAGACAGTATAATTTGTTTTAATGATATTAATAGATTCTAAGTATTTCCACAATTTGCCTTTTTTCCAGTATGTTTGGAAAACAAGACATATGATTGCTTTAAGGCTGGAGATGTAATTACAACTGAACAAATAAAACACTCTCTGTGTTTCATCTGATAATTTTCAATGCTAAATGTCAAGGGACAGTTGTTTACTCAAGATGATTCAAACAAAATGTAAAGAATACATGGCATACCCAGGAGCAGTCCCATTGCGTTCGCCATTGAACCAACCCAAGCTGTTTTCCCCGCACTTTGGTTAAATTTCTCTAATAGCGCTACATACAGAACACCAAATGTATTGACGGCTCCACCAATCAGGAAATTTAATACAACAGCACCTGAGGGAGAAAAATTACTATATCGTTCTTATATCACGCCAAATATACTGCCGAATAGATACACCAATCAGAAAGTTTGATACTACAATGCTCGGAACAAAATTGAATATACCATCGTATATTACACGACATTTACATGGCTCGACCGAAAGGGCAGTTTAATACCGCAACACATACGTGTTTCAATAGGACTTGAACATGAAATTGTATCATATGGAAAAAAAGAAGAAAAAAATGAAAAGAAAGAAAAGAAAAGAAAAAAAAGCAATAGTATCTAAATAAAATCTGGCTTGTTTATTCTTTACTAAATAAAATGAAAGATGTTCCTGCAAAAATGTATAGCTATTAATTTGAAAATGTCAATGATTTGTATCGGACTCTTGCGCATTAAACCCTCATCAGCTTTCTTATACAACAATATCATGGCATGTGTATCTATCCTAATTCCTACCTATTACTACAATCCATCCCCATCCCCCATCCGGTGCTGATCGATGTCTCAGTGGTGCTGATGCAAGTCCATTTTCTGACTTGGAGTCTGCACCTCCGGTTTTCTTTGAGGCCTTCATTATTGTTTTTGTTCTTTAATGATAAGATATGTTTTGTATACAGAGAGAATACTACTTGGCAGTGACGTTTAAAAGTATGATTTAGAAACGAGTTTGATAATTACAAGAATATATAAACGCGTATCAATTTCATGCACCGTATGCGCATAAAGACATCTTGTGTCTTTTCAATGAGGCTCGAGGCTGAAATCTGCGGAAATCGAAAGTATAAATATTGATATATCAAATATTTACCATACTGGCCCAACAATAATAGTCGATAAACCAGTGTAATGACAGAGCTATACATGAGGGGGATACTCCTTAGTTTAAATATAATTTACCAACTTTTTGCACAGTTAATTAGAAGAAGTAAATGTCAGTACATAGAGCTTGTGATTACTCTCGGGAACTCACGGTCCACCAGCAGCGGTATGGACACGGTGGTTATATTATATACATATGAACATATACATGTAAGTGTGTTAATTTAGTGCACCGAATGCTCATTTAGTTTTGACCGCTCTACCAGATTTATTTTGTATTAGTACTCTTCATAGTTCACCGATGCATTTGAAACCTCTTGCAAAATAATTGTTAAGTAGTAAGGAACAAAGAAAAGTGGATGTATAAAAATAGGTGATTGCTTGATACAGATGGTCTTAAAGCAGGGTTGACTTTTTCCAATGGTCGATATTCTCAGAGTTTAATTGATATATATTTGATTTATAATTTCAACAAAGTTAGTTAGCTGCAACTTCAGCAAACTGTAAAAGATAAACGTAATTCATTTTCAGTCAAGTGAAAAACATTTGATATTTCGACTGTATGTCCTATATTTGTACAATCTACAGATAATTTTAAAACTCTGGTTTAATTGGTTGTAATCTATCGAATCTGATTGGTTGATATTTTGATAAATCGGTTTTTTCATAATTTTGATAAGACTGTGGCTTGCAGAGATGTGAATAATTAAACTAATTTATTTGGTTGCCTCTGTTTGATTGGTTGTTAATGCAAATAAAACGGCAACGCTATCCTACAGTATGCTTCAATCTCTTGAGTCAAGTTAATTCGATGTGACATTTTATGTGTCCTAGATTTGCTTGAAGATGTATTATGTTATCAGGTTGAGTCTGGCTTCATGCATCCACCATTTTCAGCATAATAATTATCTGCTTGCTTGTCGAATTTAAGTCACAATTTTACATTACTTAGGTAATTGGGTACTTGTACTTTATGTTTGCTTCTTTAGATAAAACAGCAAATGTTACATTATACTAGCGCAGTGCTCAAAATCTTTCACCTATATAAATACATGTATAAGCAAAACTGAACTGGACTTACATATAGATAAGCATAAGAAGTTGAAGTGTGCAAGAGGTTTGGTTAAAAAATTGTTATAGAATAATATATTTTCACCTCCACACCCCATATAGTAATGACAACACTGCAAATTATTGGTTCAGTATTTTATTATAAAAAGTAACATCATTATTATATGCACATATCTGAAACATAGTACAATTTTCATAGTATATACAAACTATATAGTAATGCCATTATATGATATAGGACATTTCAATAAGGTGAATTGTCTGCTTCTGATAAGAACTCTCTCAGTTTCTGTATATCATGTGACGGTTACTTGGCTGATCATATCTCACCATGGTCAATTGACCATACAAATGAGGGAAGTGAGTTGAATCAATAGTCATAGCACAGCTTTTATACCACTCTTTTTTCCACTTCCGAGGACGACCTTAAGAAGCAAGGCAGACAACTCGCCTCATTAGAATGACCAATAGTCGATGAAGTATTGCGCTAGACATAGTAATGATACACAAGATTCAGTGCTCAAAAATTACAATTCGCTTAAAATTGCATGTTTATAAAGTTGATTTGTTTCGAAACCTCTTCAGATATATCTTGAAATGGAAGCAGGAGGTAACCATTCTTTCAAAAGGCAGCTGTCGCTCAATCAAACTGGCATCGTAAGCCAAGCGCCTAACCACTACATCAAGCCTGCCCTCATTTCCACCATCCAGAAGTAAATAATCAGATATCTGTGTGAAGCTAGTCTTTTGATCATGGTTATTATTTTTTATGTATACATACAATATTCTTGCTAAATATACAGAATAAATAATAAAATAAATTACAATTGGATAAGAATAAAAAAAATATATAAAAAGAAGGGATTGATAACTTTTGAAATATTGACTACATGTACATACAATAATTTATAAAGGTAGAACAAACATTTGACCAGTGGCTTTGTTTTAGAACGCAGTATGTATTGTACAAATTCAACAGAGGAAATGATAACATAAGCCTGACATCATTACAAGATAACTGTGTAGATATATAGATATTTTTTGGGGATAACTTCTGATAATTTGTTGTACAAGGTAATGGCAGTGATCCTGTATTTAAAGAAGACAGATGTCAACTTTATATATATACATGTATATTGATACTATAAACTCATATTTTCAAACTATTTGGAGCATTGCTATTATTGACTAGTTTTAAATGATTAAAGAATGAAAGTAGTACACTAAAGAACTTTGTGGATTATATTACAAATTGTATATATACAAACAAAGAAAAGAAACAAAAAAACAAGAAAGATAAGAAAAAGAAAAAAAAAAGAGAGCGACATCGAATTGGTTTAACAAGCATCATTTGAACTCAAATGGTAACTGTACATCTAACCTTAAAATTTGCAGAAACATAAACAATTTTAATTAGAGAAAGTTCCTTGGATTTAAATATTTTTGTAATGATTTTATCATGCATGTGCATTTATATGTTAACATTATATTCTTCCCTTAGTTCTACACTTTCAAATATGTATAAGAATTTCTATACAATATAAAATCAGAGACACAAGGGTAGTCGGCGATTTTATCCTCTTGGTTGATGGTTTTAACCCACGTGGTTTATGTGACTGGCCTCACGGTTATCTTTTCTCTGTAGCTGTGTTACTGGGGAGAAAATATCCTCCAGCACGTGCTCGATCTTTCTGTTTTGTATGGAATCCAAGATTTTGTTTAACCAAGTATCGATACCATTTTGTCCACAATAGAACGGAATTCCCAATTCTTTCCGGATGAAATTATACATTTTCTTGGTACCTGAAATTAGAAAAGTAAACAGAATTCAACGAAATGACAAAATATATCGTGCAGACAAGACAGTAAAACAACATAGATGTATTGGAATTCGTTATGGATTCTAAGTGCTACCTTTACATCTGTATCCACAAAGAACCCCCCCCCCCTTTTTTTTTGTCCCTCCCGCTTGCACTCACTGACCTTTGTAGTACAGCTCTATGAGTCATGATCACGACTCCTGAAAGCAGTGATTTCCTAATACATCAACTTTTTATCAAAATATACTCAAACAATGATGTGTATAACGTGCAGTGTCTCGTGTTTGGTTTAATCGGACTAAGACGGCGGGTGTGACCGATCGGAAGGGAATTTGCGCTCCTTCGTAACATCTGGTCCCATCTGCCATTGTTTTACTTTTGACACTACGACTTTTCTATTTATACATTGTTGGTATCTTATTTACAACATACATGTAGATATATACATTAGCTCATAAATTCAATTTTACAACATTGAATGAAATCGTATATATATAGATCTACATACATCCGGGATTTAACGCCAGTCTTCAGATCCCAATGCTAATGTTCTTTGAACTTATCTTTATCATACTGTATACTGACATATGTAATAATAACATACCTTTGCCCAGGTGTTTGGATGTGTCTATGGATCCGTTACAGGCTGTCGTGTACAGGTTGGTCATTCGATATTCAAGGTGTTCTCTGATGGCTACCTGCTCCTCTAGTGGCATCGACTTCGTTATTTCAGTCGTCCTCTCTTCCGGAAAGAATAAGAAATCGTACCATTCCACTTCCTTTACAGCTTGAGTAACATCCGGAAATTCTTGTGTCAGCATTTCAATTTCTTTCAAAACAAGGTTCCGGATGTGACGTAAATCTACTGCTTGTGCAGTCAGAAGCAGAAGATTGGCTACCATCATTTGAACGATTTCTGCCGCCTCTGCTGTAAATCTGGCACTGACCAAGGCCATCGAATTGACAGACTGGTTGTGCGTCTCAGCACTCAGTACGTGATTACTCATGGGATTAACGAAGTGGTCAAGTTCGGACATATACGATGCCATTGCCGTGTCACATCCTTTAAATCCGAAGTCTACATTAATATCACATCCACTCAGATTAGGAGGTAGACCAAAATTAAGTTTAGCATTGACGACTTCGGCAAATTGGGCAAACAACAATTTACCGCAAATACCCAGGGCTTGTCGGGTTTGGTCCATGGCCACCGACATGGTCTCTCCTTGGAAGTTAGCACCGTGGGCTATAGTGTCCGTGCGGTGGTCAATGATAGGATTGTCGTTGGCACTGTTTAACTCAATCGTGATTCGTCTGCAAGCATCCTGTAAAGTCTCTGCAGCGGATCCAAGCCATTGTGCAGAACTGCGTAAGCTATAGCGATCTTGTTTAAGGACGCCATATTTGTCCGGAAGGTGCATATCCAATGTTGTTATTGCCAGTTTGCTGTCCTCGAGAATCGAGAGCATGTTTCGAGCGATTTCCTTTTGGCCGATATGTGGAAGACAATTGTGTATGACAGGATGAAAACTTTCCGTTCTTCCAGTCAATGCTTCTACAGACAGGCCTGTACAGACCTGCGTCAACAGCAGCAGTAGGTTGGAATCGTAAAGAGTCGGAGCGGAGACTCCTGCAGCAAACGAATCAGCATTGATAATCGCCAGTCCTTCTTTGGGTCCTAATACTATTGGGGAAATACCAGCTTCTGACAAAGCTTGTGGGCACGACATCGTTTTCTCTCCCTTTGTAACTTTTAAGTCTTCCCTGCCTATAACGGCAGCGGCAATGTATCCTAGCGGCATGAGATCCCCGCTAGCGCTGACGGATCCACGGAGAGGTACCTGTGGGACTATATCATTATTCAGAAGGTCCATTAGAGTTCTGGGTACAGCCGTCCGTACACCCGAATACCCTTTTAGAAGACAATTAGTTCTTGTTACCATGGCAGCCCGCACCATTTGAGGTGGGAAGGTACGACCCATTCCTGCCGTCACGTGCCGTATCAGTGCCTTTTGTACGTCCTCTAGTTTCCAAGATCTGACTTCAGCACTACCTCCGAACCCTGTGTTGATTCCGTATACCACTAAACCGTTCTCAAGTTTCTTTTTTAGATATACTTCATTGGCTGTAACTTCTTTAATAGCGTTTTCAGATAAGTTGACCTTTAATTTCGAATTCGAACTTACTGCCAAGACTTCTGGAATGCTGAGATTTAGTCCATCTAAAGTGACGCTTTCTAAAATATTTCGTCGTTTGTGAATAAAATTTAGAGTGGTTCTAGCATGGGAGTCCGTCATTTTGGCTTTTGTCAAAACTGAAAAAACAAAAAAAGAAATTGCCACGTATACTAACGTTTGTATTCCAAATGATCTGTTAAAACAGGTGAGTTCAGAACTGATTAAACTGAAATCACTTTATATACATTATGAACCCCGGAATGTTGATAAAACTACGGAGACCAAAATAATGAATGATTCCGGGAATCTTAAGACATTGTCTTTACGTTTAATCGGTTTATTTGAATTTAGAGTGACTGACACGATGGCGGGGCATTTGGTTGAAGAGTAGATACAATCGGCACTCTTAAAAACTTTTACCAAAAGAAAATATAATAATAATAATAATAATAATAATAATAATAATAATAATAATAATAATAATAATAATAATTATAATAATAATGATTATAATAAAATAAAAATATTGAAGTAAATATAATGAATCATCAGAGTATTGTAATTATGCTAACGATGGTATGTTTATTAATATGTTTTGTACAATAAAGTTCAAAGAGTCGGTGTCCTCCCTCGCTAATATAATACATGTAATTTTATTCAATTTCTAGACCGGATAGTTTGTAATACGATATAAATAAAGACATGTACAAAGTTCAGAGTTGAGACTCATATTGATCAGATATATATACAATATTCATGCAATGAAGAACATTAAGTTTACAATTATTACAAATAAGATAAACTATTTGTATACGTACATGTAAAATGTTAGTGGATCGTCAACTTCTCAAATGCTCTTCTTTCCAAAAACGAGTGTCAAAAACGAATTATTGTTTTTCTTCATTTTTTTTTTTCAAAAATTCTAAACCAAAAGACGATAGATATATATTGTAGATAAAAAAAACCCTGTTTTTCGAGCTTCATGTATCACGATCCCGACACTGATATTACGTTATAGACCACCCATTTACTTTCTGTTCAAAGATTCGAGTGGCATTTAAGAAGTTGTATTCACTCATTTGGATTAATCCTAATTGTTTAGTACAAACAACGACAGAGACTTTTGTAATATGGGGGATTTCTCACATAAGCTCTCTTAGTCAGAAAATCGTTATGATTTAATACCAGTCTTAAATGAATATACAGTGATGTGGAAAAAAATATGGGACGTCAAGTTGTAAATCGCATGCATTGTGTTCAAAATCTTTCGCCTATTAACGATGGGATATTTTAAAATTTATTATTATTCATTTCTTACATTCTTTTTTCATCTTTTATTGAGAAATCAAAGCATAAAATAAATTTAAAATAATTTTTAAAAAGTAATATAATTAAATAGATAATAAATAAATATGTATATCTTCATACTGAGTAAAGTCATGTGCCGAGAAACTATAGAGTCAATGAGTTTAGATGAATAAAAGAATGAACTAATAAAATAGATGTATAAATAAATGAATAAATGAATTTGTATGTACATTTACATTTCTTGATTATAAAGTCGTATCATTTATTGCTCATATATAATTCTTAGATATGAAAAAATAAATAAAATTAGAAAAAAAAAAGAAATACGTATTACTTGAAATTCTGAAATTCAATATCTGAAATAAGAACATAAGATAAATGCACACAAGCACTAACCTATTCAAGTTTCTATAAACTCTAATCTGGCATGAAATTCCTTTTCTGGTGAAACTCGACTTCTTCTGGGCTTTTTATACTTTTCTGAAAAGGATCAAAAGATCATAAAAAATGAAGGCGCGTCATGTAATACTGAAATATAGGTGCAGCAAGTCCGGTAGAAAAATCTCGCTATACGTACGATAATTCCTGGCATATTATAAAGTAATTATCTCTTATTTTTATCTTGCTTTCATACCGTTATTATTTAAACAACATCCGGGAAAAAAAGGAAGGGGGATTTTTTTTTTTGCATTATCATTTTCTCTTATACAAGTAGTCCCGTCTTCCGTTCATTGGTTTTATTCAAGTGGATACATATATTTAAGAATGGTTATAATATGATGTTAACCGTCCATCCGTCTGTCCGTCCGTGTCATTTTTTTTTTCACAAAAAAAAAGAGACTACATCTTCTTTTGAAATGTAGTTAACTGGAAACTCTGTAAATTTTATATTTTTTACCGTTACTGTAATTTGTAATTTTATTTTAACTTTAATTTGTACGGCACTTGTACGATGGATTTCTTGATAAACTGGACCGCAAGACTAAAAGCTAATAAACAATGTAACACCACCAAAAATTCCCCCAAACCCCCATAACCCCCCAAACAAACAAACAAACAAAACCAATACAAAACAATGCTGTCTGTGTCCTTTTTTTTTCGTTCTTGTTTTTGTTTTTGTTTATTTTTTGTTTTTGTTTTTGTGGGGGTTTTTGTTTGTTTTGTTTTTTGTTATGTTTTGTTTTGGTTTTTTGGGGTTGGGGTGTGTGTGGGGGGGGGGGGGGGGTGTTGTTTTGTAAATGTTCTCTTTGTGGAAGTGGGTGTGTGTTAATTTGGGGGATCTGTTTGCGTTTTTGTTTGCTTGTCTTTTGGGGTTTTTGGTGTTTGTTTGGGTTTTTTTTGTATATTTGTTTGTTTGGGTTTTTTTAGCGTGTGTTTATTATTATTTTTTTTAATTGGTTGGTTGGTTTTTTTTTTCTTTTCTTTTGTTTGTTTTGTTGTTTTTTATTTATTTATCTATCTTATCTATTTATTTATTTTGTATTTATTTCATTTTAATTATTTTATTTTATTTTATTATATATATTTTTTAATTTTATTTTTCCTGATGCGTTTTACAGGAATTTAGTCATATATAACCAGGATCTCCTGGCCGAAGCTTAATGGTATTAAGCACAGAGCACCGTCGAGGTTTTAAGGCTATTCGAGCTAATAACATTTTTGTTCAATTTTACATGATGTAAGGAGCAATGTCGGACAAATGAAGTTTTGCCTCCCAGATTTGCAGCATATTACTTTAACATCACAATCCAAACATTAACGTCATAATAATATTTACAGCAAAAGTTTGTTCGATATTAGGACCCTTAACATAATTCAAAATAGGAAAAGGACTTTTCCGAGTTCAACACTAAAAACGCAGGATCCTGTTAGCAGATTTATGTTCATGTAAGTAAATAAATCTGTTCAAATTTCTTATGAATCACTTCACCGTGACTTAAAATACGGCTAATTTACAAATTAAAAACTCCAAAACTGCTTATCTACATAAATTATTGTTCCTTTGTCTAATCTTGTTAAAACTTAAGGTAAAAAATACTAACGATGACTTGTAAAGAATCTGGCTATTAGATCTATACGTCAGGGACACTGACAACGCAACCCCTTTTTTCACTTGCAATTGTTTCATAACTTTGCTTTTGAGCAGAGAGTATTGAAGTTTTAAGTAATTAGTTAATGATAAAATAGTAATGAACATTAATGTCAAAAAGATATAAAAAGAACATATCATGACTGTATCAAATTCGTCGCCAGTCTTTTAAACATACATATGACAAGATAAAACAAAATAGAAATATATAAAATAAAAATAAATAAAATAAATAAATAAATTAGTAATGAATAAATAAATAAATAAATAAATAAATAAATAAATAAATAAATAGATAATAAATAAATAAATAAATAAATAAATAAATAAAATAAATACAAAAAATGCATTTGGTCTACGATATTGAGCTCATGGCAAAAAAAAAAAAAAAAAAAGAAAGAAAAAAGCTGGGGGGGGGGGCATTTTGCCAGTGTTATATAGTAGTTTCCCCCATAGTAGTTTTCCCCCCGGAAAAGTGGCTATATAGTAGTTTTCCCCCATGGCGGAAAAACTACCATATAGTAGTCTTTCCCCCATAGTAGTTTTCCCCCTAACGTAACGGTTTGGAAATTATACACGTTCGTTCCCTATTAGTCAAACATTTGTAATAGCCTGTGGATCAAACCGATGGTGTTATGGTTAATGTGTTTCTATATACTGTTAAGTGTTTTGTTTGTGCGTGTATGTGTGTGTATTTATTTTTTGTTTTATGTATTTATTTACAAGTCTTTCTTTTTATATATTTACCATAGTATGCTATTTTCTTCTATTATGTCATTGTAAAAATTGGCGTTTACTTGTGTATAAATGTCAATCATGACGTCAGGCTGTGACTCAAGATTCGATCCAAGGCAACTTTTCGTAAAATAGGAATTTATCAATCAAAATGTTCCAATGACAAATATAAGAATTGAACGTGCAAGAATTCCTTGAACATTCAATTTCTAAATAAATTAAGACTGTTGCATTATATATATCACAATATCGCTCATCATGTACAGAGTGTGTAGAAGATATAGTCAAGGTTAAAGTTTTTGAAAAGTAGGTCACACTTCAAGGTCAAGGTCATTAGGTCAAAAGTCATGGTCCCAATTAAAGATCTTATCACAAGTAATCTATATATGAAGTTCAAAACCCCTTCTCCTTTTGGTACAAAAGATACAGCCAAAGTTTAAGTTTTTGAAAACGTAGAGCACCAAGGTCAAAGTCACTAGTTAAAAAAATCATGGTCCCAAATAAAAGGTCATCACAAGAAAACTATATGTGGAGTTTCAAAGCCTTGTACCTCTTGGTACAAACGATATAGTCAAGGTTTTTTCTTCAGGTTAAGAGTCACAGACAGGCCAAAAACTTGATGCCCCCGAATTTCATTCCGGGGACATAAAAACTAACTTGTTTTTCTTTTTTCATTTGTATATATAGAGATTTCTCGGATTAAATAAAGATATCTCGAATGAAATTCCAGTAGATAAATCTCTGTTCTAAATATATGTATTTGTATTTGGAAAAGAGATTAAAATTGAAGACATTTCTACTTAAGAAAATGAGATATCTCTAAATTAATTGGATGTATCTCCGTATAAAAAGTTGAGATGTCTCTATTTTAAATAGAAATCTATTTATTTTTAACAAGGTAACAAGCTGGATTTACTTACATGTATGTGTGAAAAGAAAATCCGGAATTTCACATGGGGGGGGGGGGGGATCCACTATATAGTAGTTTTTCCCCGGGGGAAAATGGCTATAAGAGGGGGGGGGATGGCTATAAAGCCAAATTTCCCCCGGGGGAAAAACTACTATATAGCCATTTTCCGGGGGGGGGGGGACTACTATATAGCCATTTTTCCGGGGCGAAAAATGGCTAGGGGGAAAAACTAATATATAACACCGGCCAGTTACTTAATATAACAGGATACAGAGATAAAAAAAGATTGTAATGCAATTAGTCCAAATCGCAATTCGTTGAGTTATCACAGATGAAGTTTAAAGATAAAATGCAATAGCAAAATAATATCAGTCATACATTAATCCATGACAAAACAGGCACTTCCATTTAGGTAACAAGATTTCACATAAAATTGCTCGTTAAAGTTGTTTTAGGTAAATATGAATAAAGGGGAAAACAGAGGAAAGGTGGACTATTACAAATCTCTTACTTCAGGCCAGCTTTCGATGATACACTTTATACTATGACTAATAAATCTGAGAAAATATATATTTGTTTAAATGACTGGATAAACTCAGTAGTTTGTGGAAATGAAGTACCATTTTCTGACTTATAAATTTCTCAGCATGTTAAAATGATAATAATAATATCATCATCAACATCATCATCATTTATAGACCGGGGTCCGCATAAACTGAGAAAATACTTAAGTCAGTGATTTTATTTCAATTTATTCCATTATCAAATGTTCGAATAAATTGTCATGCAGAATGGTTTAATTCTATTTATCAATAGAATAAAACTCAATAAAATCCAAATCCCAGTTATTAATTTATTGTTGAACAGAAGAATATGACATTATGAATTTTGTATTTACCACCGAAGAAATTTTTTTAAATTTTTGTATTTTATTTTTTTGGTAAATTTAAATCATAATTAATTTAAAATAAAATACCAAACATTTTAATTTTAATTTACTGGGAGGAAAGGGGGGGGGGGGTAAATACAAAAATTAGAAAATGAAATAACTCCTGTCCAAAATATACCTTAGTGTTATATATTATTATGGCAAAAACAATGTCGTTATTTTGTTAAATGCTACATTCAACAAGAGAGAGAGAGAGAGAGAGAGAGAGTATATAATACATAAATAAGACATAAATTAATAACCATCCCTAATCGTCGATGAATTTATGACCCAAAATCGTTATGCAGGAGAAAGGAGTAACACTGCTAAGGAATCATTTTCCAGTCAAAATCAATTTTATCTTTTAAAAATCACCTAACAATCAATTTTGAAAGCAATAATTTTAAAAATCAAAAAGAAGATTATATGACAGATTTACACGTAGCTTGGGTAAAAGTACATCTATTATTTTATATCCGCCTGTCATCTCGACTTTGAGTTCTGAATCGTATCCTGTTACACTTATATTGTCAATTTATTTCATCTCAACATGTGACTTCGAGTGCGGCTGTACCAAGGTAAGGACATTGCCATTTCACCTTACGTGTATACGGAAGCAAAAATAAATAAGTATCTAAATTTAAAATAACTTTGTAGGTAAACACAGTGCGACGTCTATTTAGTGCAAGAGATTACAAATTGAACCAGGCTCACTGGATAGGAGTTTTATGCCCCCGCAACTTAAAGTTGGGGGCATATTGTTTTAACCCTTTCCGGATAACTCATCCTATAGTTTTAATGCTAGAAAGTTTGTAATTTCCTGGACCCTTGCCCATGGATTGAAGATGTGCATATTATCAGGGTTTAGATTTTTTTTTTTTAGGTATTTGCCATTTGGGGGGAAAGTTAACTTGGTCATTTTTTTAAAAGTATATACCTGCATAAGTGATGAATCTTTTCCTCCTATATTTTTAATGCTACAAAGTTGAACTTTGTAATTTTTGGGGTATATCCCTGCAACAGGGGTACACCCCTTTTCCAGATAACTCCTTCTACAGTTTTAATGATAGGAGGTTTTCACTTTACTCGCTATTTATACATAGATTAAAGATGTGCGTATTATCAGACTTTCGAATTTTTCTCGATATTTGCTGTTTTAGGGAATATTTGAACTTCGCTATTATTTGTGGTATATCCTTGTGATAGGAGAGCATATTTTTTCCGGATATCTCCTCCTACAATTTTAATGGTAAGAAGTTTTCATTTTTCTGGTTGTTTGTACATAGATTCAAGATGTGCATTTTATCATGATTTTAATTTTTCACAATATTTGCTGTTGTGGGGGATAGTTGAACTTTGTCATGTTTGAGGTATATCCTTCCAACTCTTTGTACAAGTTTTTGATGTGTGTAATGCTTTTGTTCATGTTGAATGGATTCCAGAATTATTTTTAGAAAAACTCAAAACTATTCTGTGAGAAGTCCAAAAATAATCTTGTCAATGAATGTATAGTGAAATGAGGAGTTTTGGCCCATAATTTGGGATCGCAAAACCCATATTTGTTGCCCATTGTTCTGCTACCTATGTGCTACTGTACTCTTTTGTGTATTTTCTATTAACATTTTACATTTGCAAGGGTATCGTTTGTGTCTCCCAGATACAATAAAATTTCTGTGGCAGTCCTTAATCATTAATCTTATTATAGCACAGTTGCTTCCGTGAAAATTATGGGGGCATCACTTTGTTTAGTTTCACCTTATGTTTAACGTAAATATAATGATGATAATTTCTCTATAAATTGTCATCATTACATCATGTTAAAAAAATCCACTCCATTTGAAAAGGAGATGCGGAGACCTCTATCATCATTACAGAGTTGTCGTTCGCTTCCCTCTATCGTCTCGTCTATGGGCTTACGGTCCATGCTCTTATCTAATCATTGGTTAATGTCATATAAATGAGTTTTGTTCTGATATAATGCACAAGATTACATTATATTCAAATCACGTCATATATGTGTTAATCATGACCGTTAATGTCAGTTAAATATCAATCACTTCTTGCAATGAAAACGTCAAGAACTACATTAATATGACTATTTTAGGTACCTTTATACACTGCATATTACATAACAGGCCTATCATATAATGTAAAGAACACTTTATTACTTTTCATTTAAACTTCTTTTCTACTTAATACTCTCTCTCTCTCTCTCTCTCTCTCTCTCTCGTCTTTAAGAGTGATATGAAGATAAGAGAACGTAAAATGTGATAACGGAACATATCTAGAATTTGTTCGGGATCAATGTCCTAAACTGTTTTTTGCCGCTGACCGATTCATACAGACGTATTTCTCATGGACATCTGGGACCAGTTGTATGCTCGTTGTCAACGTTGAAAACGTCGTTTTCCTTAAGCTTCTTGAAAAAATTGATTAATGGATGACATCTATTTAGGTAGTGAAATCAAAATGTTAACAAATCACATACACACACAAAACAAAAGGTAAACAAATAATCACACACACACAAACATACTAAACAAAACAAAACAAATGGTAAAAAAATCACATACACACAATAACACACAAAACAAAAAAAAAAAAAAACAAACAAAAAAAAAAAAATAGAAGAAAGGAAAAAAGAAAGAAAAGAAAAGACAGAAAAAATTACATAAGTCTTTGCAATTATATTTAGTCGAAGAATCAGTATTTCACAAATAAAGTTTTGTCCACGCAATCTCACTATTTAAAAAGCAAACAAACTAGAATGCACAAAAATGCACGCGTACACGCAAATTGGTTCAATTTATTGAAAACTCATTGCTCTAATTTAACAAAAATAAAATTAATGTGGGTTGAGTTACAAAACATCTTGTATCAAAAAATAATGACACAAATGGTTACGAAAGCCTTTTTCTCTAGACAGAATAGTCTCTGAAAATAGAAGAAATGAGGATCTCCTGGAACAAAATGCATTTGAGAGAGAGTTTAAAGATTGATTGATTGATTGATTTTTGTTTTAGGTCACACCACGAATATTTCACGTATATGGTGACGGCATCTGCCTGATGCGGGGCATACAAATTTTGACCTTTGCAACGGACCCACCCGAAGCAGTGAGGGATCTTTAACGTGCAATGCATACCACGACACGCGGCCTTTTTTACTGTCTCATCCGAAAGACAGAACACCGGCATGACCAGAGCGGGACTCGAACCCCGGCCTCCTGATCAGGAGTCCAACGCGATACCACTGGGTCACGCCGGCTTGAGAGAGTTTAAATAAGAAAAATGGTAAAAACTTTCGATGGGATCGCAAAATTTGAATTTTTTGTGTATAATTAAAAACCAAAGAAAATGAAAATAATGATGAAAAGTATACAAAATGAAAATATTTCCAGAATGAAATGAAAAGTATTATCACAATCAACTATCATTTCTTTTATGAATTTGAACCCCTCAAAGTATAGATTGTCATTTTCGGAAATAAGAAAATAATTCGATAAATTAAATACTGAATGACCCCTCCAACGCACACCCACTCCCATCTTCGCAAGCCAAGGCTTCGTTTCGTTCTACTGCACTACGGCTTGGCTTGCGAAGATGACCCACTCCTATCGGCGTTTATTTTCTGCATCTACATGTACCCCTAAAATATCTCTACTTGCTAAGATATTACTGTATTAACTCTGTTGTTTACTGCTAGTTTAAAGATACATATGGTCTCCTGTAGCGTCTACTATTGCGATTAAAGTAAAACATTTGTTTAGTACAGTATCTTTTGACTGTCCATCAGTATCGCGTACAAATACGCTATATAACCCACCTTTTCCTAATCAGTTTTATTCATCTCGGTCGACCTCGGAAATATTCATTTGCATAATGTATGCATTGCACGTGATACAAATTCTACTTCTCGCATGCTTTACATCATACTTATTCTTTGTTTCTTTTCTTTTCCGAGTCACTTAGTGCAGAAGGCCGATTTCTTTTCTTTTTCTCTTTCTTATCTTCACCATTGTTGTTTTACTCCGTATGCATTACCGATCTTATTTTTTCTCTTTCTTTGTTTTTAACATGTTACCAATGACAAGAGTTACTGATGTCAGGGGTTTGGGTAAATTCGGTTGATGAAGTATTTTACAAATAATCCACTTTGAAGCAATACAGTTTAAATCAGAAGAAATATGCATAATCACTTGATTCCAACATGAATAGTGAAAAATCTTTAGTAAAGTGTTTTCATTAGCGATACGGATATCAGACCATCTCATTTAAACATTATATCAGATTCTATTGGTCAAAGAGAGAAAAATTGCTTGGTATCTAGTAATTTGTAAGAGTTTTCATACATACGTCTTTTCATTCAGCAATTCTCCATTACTGGAATTACTATGATATTTGTGATAGCTTATATATTTCTCACGATTGAAAATAAACCGGCGTTTCTTTAGTAATTAAAACATAACTTTAGAAAATGAGAGAAAACATCATGGGAGAGAGAGAGAGAGAGAGAGAGAGAGAGAGAGAGAGAGATTAAAACAAGTAAAATAGTTGGATGATATCATTAGATAGTCAGAACTATCAAGTTGATTGTTCGTCGGTAAAGGAGTTTATTTTTTGTTATCGAAAGGGTTTATTTCTATTAAAATATACAGAAGTAGAAAGAAGGAAGGTGCGACATTTATTTTTATGATATATGCTGGAAGTAACATATGGGGTGTAAATCAAAGGATTTTTCTACAACTTACGGGTAAGGACTGAAAAAGAAAACGTTTAATGCCTCTGGCCATGCCTAGCGGGATTGAAGGACAAATGACAGACGAAAAAAAGAAATATAGTAGTGTTTCGGGCTCGATCTACGTCTGTCAATGTTTCCTGTCACCTTATCACATGGTCTTCCACGTGTCGTTTAATCCATCATGGAAGGACCGACTGTATTCCGGACAACAATCCGCGTTGTTTACAGTGTTATGGGGATATGTATAGGGTTGTCTGTTTTTCTCGTATTCGGTCTTAAATATGAAAACTGGAATGCAGCATTATGGGGTTTATTTTCAGGTAACTTTTTTTTGTTTTATGTTGTCTGATACATGTTCCAGTTTTTGATCCTTCGGTTTCGTAATCAAGTACAGTGAAGGAAAAATATAGTATTTTATTTATTAATGTAAATTTGGATTTTACTTACTTGTAAATATCGAAAAGCATTGTGATAACAAGTTAAATATAAGAACAAAATTACAAATGATCTGAAAGTTATTGATTAATTGAATCACAAATGAAAGAGACCAGAAGAATATGCCGGTTGGGGTTGAATATCTGGGACTCAAAACTTTTTTTACCACCCTGAAGCATTTCCAGACTGCTGGAATATTTGGCTTACTGTAATGCCACGGGCTGACACCCGTCCGTCACACCTCTCCCCTGCCAGAACTTTCCAACCCTGGATTTAACTTTAAAATCAAACAACCCAAAGGCAAAGATTGTAACCCTTGATCACACTGTGCACAAACAAACATGCAACTCTGAAGGCTGGCACCTTGCACCTTTTGACCTCCCGTCACACAATCATGTGATAGTGTAACAGGTTGGACATTATGGAAAACTTACTAAAGAGTGTTTGTCCAGTGAGAGAAAGGTTTTAAAGGGTTTTTTTTTTACCTTAACTGTTTTGGAGTTTATATTTGCACAGATGTTGCATCTTGCAGCTATGAACTCCAAACTATTAAGTTGAAATTAAGGCCAATTTCTAAATGTATATCGTAATAGTAAGATTCATGTATAGAGATGTGCTCTTTTGAATTGTACATGTGTATCAAAATTCAAAAATTTTATTTGCCAGTATTATTATTTGATGATTAATCACATGTACTTGACATTGATTTGAATGAAAACAAAAATTGTTGTGCTTTTGAATGATTGTCACTCAAATGAGAGGTTGTTCCATTCTCTGATTCTGTTGAGCATATCATAATACGAACAAGTAGTATACACAAATTGGTACTAGTACAAAGAAACTGACAGTCGTGCCAGAGACTGGGTCAGTCCCTACCACTCAGGCCTTTAAGTAGTATAATCAGTTAGTACCGGGTACATAAAATAAATGTTCATTATCAGATAGTACATTGAAAGCATATTCAGTCTTTTCGTTACAAAGAGTTACTTCCCATTGGGGATGGTATCTGAAGGAAAACAATTATCACATTTTCAAATTCTGAATTGATCTCAAACTCAAGGAAATGACAGATAGATCCACAAATGACATTTTGATTGGAAATTGATGATGTCATAATTGCTTTACGTACATGTAAGACACTGTCCCCAATAGGAAATTATTCTGTTTAACATAAAGACTTAATAGCACGGTTAGCACCATAATTAATCAAATTAATATACAATAATGTATTTTTCATTTGTGTACAATTCAACATTATAATGTCATTTAAGAGAAGGCAGCACAAATGAGCAGTTATAAATTTTTGTGTATAAGATAGCCTGGGACCTACAGTATATTACAAAAGAATTGATTATGAATAACAGTTATATTTTTTACTCCAGGATTATCATCTATATATACAGAGGAGATAAAATAACATTCCTGTAGTTAGACATCTCAATATTTGTTAACATACATTTGGAAGGGTTGAGGTAAACCCTCAGACTTTATCATTGACTGAAATACATATTCTAGGAGCATTTTTGGTCCAAAATAATGATTAAAACAACTTGTTTTATAAACAACTTAAAATTGGATACATATTTTACATTTTCAATCATATCATATTTTGTTATTTATACAATTGAAATTTTGATACATGTTTTAGTACTTCTACACATAATTTATATTATAATTATATAATAATTATGAATTATAATTGTATTTTATGAGCAAAACTATGTTGAAATAATAGAGAAGAACCTAAAGTTGTATTGTCCAGTAGGATAAATCCAGAGTTTTACCCCAAATGCTTTTACCAGACTTTTTGGATATCTACATGTACGTAGAGTAATATAAATCATATTACACCATGACTTTACAAATAGATTTTATCTACATGTACAGTCTGATTCAAATAACAGTTAAAAACAATTTACTGCAGTAGCTCTTTATGGCTATTAGTATCCACTTGTAAACACTCATAATTATAAATCATAATCATGAAATAGATTAAATTAAAACTCAATTAACATATTTAAATTTCTTCAGTATATAATGAAAAATGAAAATTATGATTTTCAGGTGTTGCAGCCTTATTGACGTTTACTGTACATATATGTTACATACGAGGTGTGTGGGAGACACATTATGGTAATTTAAAGCATCCCATGTTACTGGGGTGTTTTATACAGCTAGCAGGTGTTTGTGGATTCGTTGTATACATTGTACTTGCAATAGTACAGAAACAAGGTGGGTATATGTATGAAGGATAAAAATTAATTCAACATTTTCAATTGGTATAATTATTTATTCAGTTTTGATAAAATCTTCAGTTTGATGTGCAGTGATAGATCGAGGAAGTCATGGGAGGGGAAAGTCACCAGTGATAAGAAAACATAAAATTATTATTATCATGTATTTGATTTATGTGGCCCAAACTTACTGGAAATACCCACACCCTGGGGAAAATATCCACATATAGACAAGATAGACTGCAGGAACTACCACTGATGCACATAATACTAATTGTTGAATAGACCTCTTTTTAAAGGTAAAGCGATAATAAACATTTTACACAGATGGTTCAAAGTTTAACATGTACAAAGCATTGGATGTTTGCAATTCAACAATAAGAGTTGTCTGCCCTTGATAAGACTTCTTTCTCTTCTGCATAGCATGGTAAAGTATTATGTATTGCATGTATTTCAACATGGTGATTGGACTCTAAAATAAGGAAATTAATTGATTTAAAACTCATTGCACAACTTTTGTATCACTCATTTTCCATATCTGCAGAGTACCTAGATATATAAGGGCAGATAACTCCTGATATATTCTGTGTTGTAGGATTTATTTTTTCAAATGACTTGGCAATGGGAAAATTACCACACAAAATTCTCTTACCCAAAGGAAAAATTTACATAACAGAATTTTAGAAAGAATTTTTAATTACAATAAATGTACTCAAAGATTCTACTTGAATTCATTGCAGTTATTTTTATCTCATAATTAAATATATCTATCTTTGTTGTTTATTCAGTAATACTGGTTAGATAAAAATTGTTTTTTTTAGAAATATTTCAAAGAAGGATGACTTTGCTCTTGTTAGAACATCCAATTGAAAGATTTACATTATGACTTGTCAGAATTGTATAATTCCAAGAATTTATTCTATAATCTAATTTTTTTTTTTAGTTCTTTTCATTATTTCTTTAGCACAATACGGGACTTCCAAGCTACAAATTAGTGATTAGATTTAAGTGAAATGTCTGGTATAATATAACCAGGTACAACCATGACCAATAACCCTTATGGAAATTCTTCAAAGCTATGGAAAAAATAAAGAGTTATACTGCTGTGATGTATTGTACAAACAAATGTCCTCTTCCACTTTCTTTTACAAAAGTTTGTTTTCTCAGTTTTACCCTATTTATACCATGCTGGAAATTGAATGCCTAACATTTCATGACAAATGGATATCAATTTTGAAATTTTTCCCGGTATCGGAAGTCCCATATTGGCTTATATCCTTCCTTGTTTGTTAAAAGATCACTTGATCTTATTATAAACAAAGAAGAATTGAATTAAGCAGTTTTTTTTTTGTCTTAAAGTCAGAGTTAAATCCTTCCTCGTGTATGACAACTTAAAAGAAAAAAATAATATGAAGTTAGTGTAGTGACTTGTAAGAGGTTCATGCATCATTTTGCATGTATCCTTGATAAGGGTTAATATGTAGACAGTTATATAATTTATTAATTTGTAGTTAAAGCCCCAGTTTTATTTCATTGGCAGATATCATTTATTGCAAGATATGTTATAAATGGCTATTGTATATTGCTACAAAAGTGCTGTAGTGATTTTACCCAGTAACAATAACACTTCAGGTTTGGTAGTAGAAGGTGCTGGATTTTACTTGACCACCATCTGGTGCTTTATGACATGGAAGTGGGGCTTCCTCCTGTTTTTTGTTTCGAGATGGTATAGAATTCTCTATCAGGCTCAGACAGGGCTACTAGCGGAAAAAATACAAAGTGTAAGAATCAGAACACCCTCTCACCCCTCCTCCCTTACTTGATAAAAAATTCACCTTTACGCACACCTCCCACCATGCAGTACCACAGCGTCTATTATAGTATTATTTTGCTTCTTGCCCTTTCTATCACATTAGCATATACATTTTGTACATTTCAGTCCAGGTGTTATGTAATTTACACGCTTAAAACAGTGGGCCTAATCCCAGGTGTAAATTTAGGAATTACACTGTGATTGTGCATGTATACAAAGGTGAGGTACAGGGAAATTTACACCCAAATCTTACCTGTTTTGTGTGATTTTTCGACTTTTTTTTTTTGCATATTTTCTACAAACCACCTGAATTGCACTGTACATGTAAACAAATGTAGAGTATTTATGCACAAATTCATTATCGAAAAGTTAAACCTTCTGATCAAAGTCACCAGGACCTCAGTTTTCACTGTCTCATCCGAAAAACAGAACATCGGTGTGCCCACGGCAGGAGTTGAACCCGGGACCCTTCGGTCACAAGCCAAGCACCTCATCCACTAGGCCACTTCGTCTTATCTCACACTGACATGGGTACTACTATATATCATGATCAAAAACAGCCAAGCATGAAATTTTATGGATCCCCCCCCCACTCTTACTTCCAACTTAAATCAAACTGAGGAACAGTGGTCAAATACAACATAACCTATATTCATCACTGTTTGGCTAGTTATCCCCCTCCCCTTTCTACATATATCAAACCAAGGAACTATGATCAGTATTGTCACTGTTTTGATAATTATTTCCTTATACATGTATATGTGAAAATTATCAATCTTCTTCATTCCACCATATATTTAGTACCTTACATTGTATATACTTAAGGTAAGGTACATGTATATGTGATGAACATTGCACATCACTGACATAAATAATCTAATTATAACTGTTACTGTTCAGCCTTCATCAAATTTTAAATACTTTATAATTTCCACTTTTTGTACATTGAAATTATTATTTTTTAAATATTGTTGGAACTGATATTTGGCTTTACTTCTGCAATTAAATATTTCTGTGATCTAAAAGTAAAAAGTGCATATTTGAATTCTTGAAATTTATAGAACATGAACCTTTCCACAGAACTTATCTCCTTTATTTATTTATACTTTCTGATTTAATTTACAAGGTAAGTCTGAATTTGAACATTAAATCATATGAAGTCAGACTCTTTCTTTAAAGTTCCTCTTACGGAGTATATATTTAGAGTTGTCTTTCTTTTCAGGCCTGATCATTGAGGGTAATGGATATTATTTGACCTGTGTCTGGTGCTTCATGACCTGGAAATGGGGATTCTACTTTTTTTACAGCTCGAGATTATACAAGAAGCTGTATCAACATACATACTCGTTAATATGTGAGTATCCACATCGGAAAATGTACACCAGCACATCCTAGCAAAGTGAAGAACAGATTGAATTTGAGAGCTTGGTTGTTTACATACAGATGTAGTTATCATGGCATATCATTCACATCTTGTTCCAACACAGTGAGACATAACTTACTGTGTATTTTTACATATATACTGCTGAATGGGGTCATTGTTGATAAGAATTCTCTGCCCCCGGGATCGCGCTTTTGTTGGTCACTGTCTGAATGCAGAACTGTAACATAGGCCATAAGTTCCATAACTCACGAATGCTCAGAAATGGTGTAGGTATTCTACATATGTAAAATATGACCATGTTCTATATTTGTACTTCTTTTGACCTGATCTGTCAGTGAGAAATTTTTATCTTTTACCTTGACATTTCAATGTATTTCTGATCATTAATACCATCTGTAGGTAGTGAAAATATCCATTCTTATTTATTTAGCCTTTATTTATGTATTTTTTTAGCAATTACTTTTGCTTTCATACATTCAAACTGTGCTTTTCTAGTCTATATTGTTGTGTTTTATAGAATGAAAAATATCCAGTAATAGAACCCAGCAGACATTTCAACGTTGAATAAACGTTGAATCAACGTTGAACTTCAACGTTGAATCAACGTTGAAATATGGTTTAAAATGAAAGTTGTGTCAACGTTGAAGTCTCAACGTTGTTTCAACGTTGATGTTTCAACGTTGGATCAACGTGGAAGTCTCAACGTTGTTTCAACGTGGAAGTCTCAACGTTGTTTCAACGTGGAAGTCTCAACGTTGTTTCAACGTTGAGATAAGGTTTAAAATGAAAGTTGTGTCAACGTTGAAGTCTAAATCTTGTTTATGGTTGAATATGAGTTGCTCTATTCCTTTTGCATTTTGCATGACTGAACCACAGGCGCCTTACCTAAACAAAGATCTGTTTACAAGCAAGTATTCAACTGAATTTCGAAATAAATAACTGACAAACTGCATGAATACCTGCTTGTCAACAAACTGAATACTTCTACGGGCACCTGTGGACTGAACATACGAATGACTGAAAACATATCGATCCATGAATTTTTAAAACTCCATTTGCCCTCTGTGTAAGAGAAAGTTTCTTCACCGACGGCCTGCTGTCAATTTTAAGTAATGGAGCAAACCTAATGCTAGTGGCTGTCCAGTGAATATTTCCAAAATATGTAATAGCTGAAAAGCCAGAACCAGTGTGGCATTGGACATTCATTTGCCCTCAAACTGACACAGATCCGTATCTACTTTCATCCAAACAGATAGTTTGAAAAACCCCAACAAAACAAAACAAACATAATATTTAACTTTATACAATTTAATTTTGTTTAAAATGATACAGTATTATATGATAATCTACAGCATGCTTTAACATTTTAAGTTCTATAAACTAATACTGATGCCTGTCTCGTCTTCCCCTACCTCCAGTACGTTCTGGGGCATATTTCAAAATGTTACTGTGTTCTTTGTTAAAATCGGCATCAGATAGATTCGGATGGGCTCGCAGAACAACATCTAAAAGATCAAAAGTTGAAATTGTTAGATTTTGATATTACCAGAGACATATAAACACAAAAGTATATATGTCTCTGATTAACCATAGACGTTGTTTTCATGTTTATCTATAAAACACCCCTATGTTTTATCCGTCATATATGCGAAATCTCATCTTAGCAACTGGAAATCATAAAGCAAACAATATCGACCTATAATATTACAATAATATGTATTGTATTTTATGAAATTTTATCATTAGTATCTTTGAATGTTTAAATTTTTCACATTTTACCTTTTACAACTTGATAAATCTTGGTTTTGGAAAAGATTCATCTTGTGCAGATTACACCTCATCATCACTTCTATATAAGGCAAGTGCATCCACATGAGCTGAATAGTGCCTCCTACGTCTGAGATGGGCCATTATCTCTAATAACAGAAAGTTGTACACTAAACACTGAGTGTCTCAAGGTATCATAAAGCAACTGAGTCAGAGGCCCCCTCCCTCCTCCTTTTTAAAAATCTCCATTATACCCAATGAAACAATGTATTGATTATTACGCTGAATCAGTAGGTTAACAACTGGCGCTTCTACAGCTTCTACAGCGGATCCAGGGGTTCGCAACCCCCCTCATTTTCAGATATCCAAAATCTGTTAAATTAGTGGGAGATTTGCACAATACATGTACCTTCAATTTTGGGCAATGCAGAAATTAAATAAATTGAATAATATATAGCTGGAATAATTATGTAGGAATAATTATGTACGGACTGAAGAATTTTGCGTTATACTTTATGGTGTTATCACGTATGTTAACATGCTGGTGAGTCGCAAGGCTAAAAGCTAATAAACATTACAATAAATACAGTTTAATCATAAATTGTGCAAAATGCCCCTCTCTCCCATCCCAATTTCAGTAAATCCTCTTTTCCCATCAAAAACGCCTATACATTAACGATGGTTAAATAAATTCGGCATCCACCCTCTTATTCAGTTCTTACATCCCTACTTTGAAAAACAAAACAAAACAAAATTAAATCAAAGCAAAGTCTGATCCCCTCATTCACCGTCTCCGCGTCGTTGGTAAAATAAGATAAATCAAAACATTTCTGAAAATCGACATGTTATTACTTGTAGTCTCACGATGACATATTTATTCGTTTAGGACTAGCGTGAAGCCTAAAATATATAAGAGAGAGAGAGAGAGAGAGAGAGAGAGAGAGAGATGATCTAAAGCCTGCGGGTTTTCAACTGAGTTCGTAATGCATGAGTCTCGTGCATTACATACAATGTACATGTAGCGCGTACAGCGTGGTGCTGGAGAACTGACCACTGGGCGATTATGTAATCACCACAAGGTTCTCACGCGAGTAATCTAGCTATAAGTACTCTTTGAAAAATGCGGAAGGTCAGGTTGATAAGCACTTGTTTCCCCGGCACAAGTGACAATTGAAGAATACACATTCCAATATAATTATTCAAAATCTACATTCTACACATGTACCTCTTCCTCTGTCCCTCTGTCATATTCATGCTGACAATTTTATACATTGTAATGATATTACAATATACCTTCTTTGCATAATTGATTAATACTCTTTTAATAAACTTAGTCTGTACAAACCATGCTGATTAAGCTAAAAGCATGCATGATAATTTTATCTGAAATGATTAAAACATTTAAGATAATTTTTTTTATTATACATCTTAACAAACACCAATTAATTAATGTTTACCATCTCTGACATCACTATTCACGACGATGTAAGTGACCCCTAGTGGTGGATCCAGTTCCCCCTTTTCCAGGGATATCGAAGTTTGCAGAGTTTTATTTAAAATATGCCAAAAATGTAGGTTTTAGGTAAATTACCGCCGTGGGCGAAACACCCCACCCCCCTCCATTCCTTAAACCTGTCACTGAAGCACCAGCTGGTTGACCTCAACTTGGTTTAAATTAAAATGTTAAATAGGGCAGAAATGTAGTATGAAAAGTAATTAATAGAGCTAGAAAATACAAGATATTTAGCGGGAGTGTAGAATTTATATCTACGTTCATGCCTATCTCAGAATCCGCCAGGTACAGAGATTCCACAAACATTGGAACACTTGGTGAGGCATCATAATTAATGAGGACGAAAATGGCCGAAACCAAAACACTTTTTCATGAATACATAATTTTTTTAATAGCGAGGCATGGTCACATTGCATGTCATACAGTATTGATATAATCTACAAAGTTGTTGCACGAAAATGGCAGCTATAATATCGTTGAATGTAAACTGAAAAGAACTAGCAAATTTCAAATTCTAAGGCTATATCAGGATTCTAAAATAGTGTTGTAAGAAATCCAAAACAATTATAAGGTAATTATTTTTTATACATATAAACATTATACTCTTAAAATATGCGAAATATATGAAAACATATACTTACTGGTCTTCTTCGTCAGGGCAACGTTACTGTACCGAGATCTTGGTTTGAAATGGGAAATGCGCGGCGAAGTGAGGTCACACGTACCATCCTTAGTTTGAGGGCGTAATTTGATCGCAGGGTGTGGGAATCGTTCGTATTGATAATACAGAAACAATCTGGGTATACATTCGTGCGATTCTTGCATGCCCCCCCTCACTTACCTCCCGATCGTTTGATAATTTAATGTGATGATCAGCATTTTATACTCATAGAAATATTTGAAATTATCTTGCACAACTCTTATTTTTACATTTAAATTTTCAACTGATTAATGAGTTTTTTAAATCTCAATTTTCTTCATTATGAAAGATTATTAGGAATATAATTGAATTTTTAAAAGTTGTTCAATTAATTAAATATGAAGTTAGTTCACATTTTTCATAATAAACAATTAACTTGAAATTAACCCCTATACAAACGTACAGGACTTCAAAAGATATTCATACAAACATATACATCGATTTTTCACAATCAGCGATTTTAATAATCGTAATTGGTTGAACCATGCAACGTCATGTAACGTTGTTTCTTTCAACGTTGATTTTTACAACGTTGTACAACGTTGAAATATGGTTGATCAACGTCGTCAACCTGGATCAACCAAATTTCAACGTTGATTCAACGTTGCATGTCTGCTGGGAATTAATTTATGTGATAATTAATTTAATTGTAATTAAAGCTGCCCACATGTATGAATGTGCATCTTAACTTATAAAAATAAAATTCTTAAGAATTCTGACTGACATCGAGACTTATACTACAAGTGATATTTGTATTGAATCATGATTATTTTTCTAACTTGATTTGTTTTTTAGCTCACCTGAGCCGAAGGCTCAAGTGAGCTATTGTGATCAATCACCGTCCGTCGTCCGTCCGTCGTCCGTCGTTAACTTTTCACATTTTCGACTTCGTCTCCAGAACCACTGAACAGAATTTGATGAAACTTGATAAGCATGTAGTACTCATGGTCCCCTACAAGTGTTGTTGTTTTTCGTCCGGATTCATCAACAGGTGGCGCCACCACAGGCAAAAGTAGGTCAAAGAGGGTACCCTCCTTTGACAAACTTCTTCTTCAGACCAGGGGCATACAGAGACAAACCGAATGCATAGGAATTATCTAGAGGGATGTGTGAAGAAGTGTTGTTATTTTTGGTTCCGTTCCGAAATCAAATTTTTGACGTTTTTTTGTACTTGGTAGTTTTAATGCAGAAAAGAGGTATTTTTTTCTTTTAGTAAACATTGATGCATTAATTTGATTTAATTTGATCATTTTAATGGTAAGAAATACTACTGCGAAGAAAATTTTTCAATATTTTATGTTTTGGATTTTTTATGAATTTTTTAAGACTTTCAAGAAAAAGGGGGGTGGGATAATTGGTGTAAACATTTCACAGTTTGAACTTTTTCTTCGGAACCACTTGCTGGAATTCAATGAAACATGGCATGCATCAAATACTCAAGGTCCCCGACAAATGTGGTCATCTTTGTCAGGATCCATGAACAGGTGGCACCACCACAGACAAAAGTAGGTCACAGAGGGTACCCTCCTTTGACAAACTTCTTATTCAGATCGGGTGCATACAGCGACAAACCGACTGCATAGGAATGATTTAGAGGCATATGGGAAGAAGTGTTGATATTTTTGGTTCCATTCCGAAATCAAATTTTTGACGTTTTTTCATTTTTATTTTGGACTTTGTTATTTTAATGCATTAAAGAGTTATTATTTTCTTTTAGTAAACATTGATGCATTCATTTGGTTTCATTTAATCATTTCTATGGTAAGGAATGCTGGTGCGAAGGAATTTTTTCAATATCTCGATTTTTGAATTTTTTATGAATTTTTTAAGACTTCCAAGAAAAGGGGGGGGGGGGACAATTTTTCATATCTTCAACTTGATCATCTAGCTGTTCAGGTGAGCGATATAGGCCCATTTGGGCCTCTTGTTTCAGTATCTCTTTGTTAAATTTCTTTTTATTTAAGAAGGACAAGCACTTTCTCTGTCACTAGTACTTTTTATAATGGCATGTTTGAGTTATTCATGAATTTTAATGGAAAGGCAAATACATGTATATATATACCAATGTGTGCAATTATTTACAAAGTATATATTGATATATTGTACTGTTTTATACGAACCTGTTTGTTATTCAATTATTATCTTATACAAATTTACACAGTATTTATTTCATGTTTTTGCAGGTTTTTGTAGTATGAGATATGTTTTGTCTCGGTCGACTATAAGAAAATACTTAGAAATGAAAGTTTAGTATTTAGTCATTGTGAACTCTGCCTTAATAAAATGATATGTATAGGTACATGTTTTAAGACCATTGTTTGTTCAATACTTTATAGAGACATACTGAAAATTGTACATGTAATTGTCTATTTGTATTATCCAACCAAATGTTGATACACATTAATAATACGGGTTGATTATTTGATTATATCTTGCAATATCTGCATATACATCAAGTTATAAAATTCTCTATTTGAAAAGGTGGAAGATTATAGGATAATCATAGTCAGTTTTTCTATACAAATATAAGGAAGAATCCTTCACATATGATGAAGAATGTTTTTGATAGTGGTATATCTTTAACCGTTGTTACACTTATTTCCTTTGTATTATGGAGCTTAGGAAAGAGTTTCCCATGGAAAACTGGGTTTAAGTGTCAGTATACCTATGCTGTGATGTTACTTGGTTGTGAGACTTTTTATACCCTGATAGTCTGCATTCCTTTGGTTGCAGATTTAAGCTAGTAGTCTCTGGTTTCAGTTCTGGTCTTGGTTAATAAATTTTATGGTGAGAATCACATTAACAAGGCACTTGTTACTTCCATATTAAGCATATATATATTGGAATAAAATAGAATTAACATTTTTCATGAAATAGTTCTAGAAATTCCCAATTTTTGGTTCTTAGCCATATTATGAATCAAAATACATGTATAATGATAGTCACTAGTCATATCCATGGTAGTATGCATTGATTGATTGATTGATTCTTGTTTAACATCACACCACTTATATTTCATGTATATGGTGACGGCATCTGCCTGATGCGGGGCATTCACATTTTGAAATTTGCAATGGATCCACCCCGAAGCAGTGAGGGATCTTTAACGTGCCTTGCATACCATGACAAGGGGCCTCGGTTTTTACTGTCTGATCTGAAAGACAGGACACCAGCATGACCAGAGCGGAACTCGAACCCCGGCCTCCCGATCAAAAGACGAGCGCAATACCACTAGGCCACGCCGGCTTTGGTAGGATGCAGGAAGAAGTTCTAACAATACAACAACAATACTACATTCCCATTCTGTAAAATAATCTGTGACCATTTTTATGATATATATAATTGTTTAAAACAGTATTCATTATACGAAACCAAATTTAAATAGATTGTCAAAATAATTTATATGTTTTTTCGTCTATCTGTAACTCATTTCTAGTGTAAATTGCTATGGGTGTCTTTTTTCTCAAAAATTGTTTTTTGGAAACTTTATGAAACCGATGCAGTAAATCATAAACCTGATTTTTTTTTAATAAACAAGTGTATCATGATACATATCATTGTTCAAGTATCATGATATGTATCATATTGTCAGAGGCTGAATCGTTACAACTTTGATCATCCCTATGTAAATCCTTTATAGCAATCTACTAAACTTTCATTGTACTATAGCAGAGAAATTTATGTCTATTTTTGTATATGGAAATGTACATATATTTTTGATTTTGTTTTTGTACCACAGTTCCAAAAGAAAAAAAAAAAAAACTGGACAAAAAAGATGCTGTGATATTCATTGTTGAAACCAAATGAAAATTGAACAAATCATTTAAATGTTATATAGTATGTTGCATTAAAGATGTGTTATTGATTGTCCAAATTTGATAATATATCATCAACCATTTGTACAAATATTATCTTCATTCATGAAAGATGTAAAGCTAGTTTGAAAAGAATTTCTTTGAGTTTTATATTCCTTGGAAATAAAAGGTGAAACTTTTGTGATATTTTGCCATCACAATTTTACTGGAAGAAAATTTCAAATTGATTGTGGCATGAATAAAATGTATCACATGGATAATGCTTGATAAGATCAAATAACCAGATCAGTACAAAAGAAGAAAAAGTTACTGACTCAACTGTATTAACAGAAGTCACCACGGAAATATACAGTATATAGTGTAATAATATGAAAAAAAACATAGGGACATCACAAAAATATTCGATTATAAGTGCAGTTATGATACCAACTTGGGACGGTCATTTGATATGACAATAAGTCAAAACTGAATAACCAAAAGGTCATGAATCTGATGGCCATTCACAGTCATCAAAATGGAAAAACAAATAGAAAAAATCCCATATAGCATCTACTGATGAGCATATGTGAGCTCCCTAATCAGAGGGGGGTCTGGGAAGACAGCATCTCCTGCTAGACAGCAACATCTCACATCCAATAAAAGTCATTGAATCGACAAGATTTGAAAATGCATAATCTGCCAATCATACCAATGTTCCACCATTATAAATATATATATATATATATATATATATATATATATATATATATATATATATATATATATATATATATATATATATAAGCACAAGTAGGAAATATAACGATAACGTTCACTATTCGTTATTTTTAGGAAGCCGGCGTGGCCTAGTGGTATCGCGCTGGACTCCTGATATATATGTACAAGCGGAATGATCGTGTCTCTCTATAAATCTTCCCTATAAATTAAAATGATCTGGGTCCTTAAACTGAGAAAATACTTTAGTCATAGTTTCAAATTCAACAATAAATTAATAACTGGGATTTGGGTTTTATTGAGTTTTATTCTATCGATAAATAGAGTTATACCATTCTGCTTGACAATTTATTTGAACGTTTGATAATGGAATAAATTAAAATGAAATAATGTACTTGAGTATTTTCTCGGTTTAGGGCACCGGACCCTGATTGGTGTATGAAATAGGGTGTTAGCTGTAGTTGTGCATCAGGATTTCAAACTGGGGGTCTAGCTCATTAGATAACGGACAAACGAATGAGTTGGCTAGAAATTCTTATCGGTGCTTCTTCTAAATGTCAAATATGGCTATGTCCCCCTCCCCTTAAGAAACCAAAATAATAATAATAAAAAGTTCCCCCCCCCAAAAAAAAAAAAAAACCAAAACAAAACAAAAACCCCAAAACAAAATTTTTCATTTACCAAGTTGTATGAGTGACAAAGTATAAAGAAAGCGACTTCATGTTTTCTACAACACAATTAACATGTAGCCTTCCTCATTATAAACAGAATATAGCTAGCTTTTTACTGTTTCACTTAATGAACTTTTGTCACTGTACTTAGATGAGTAATATCTCAGTAGTAGAGTCTTTGTCACGGTACTTAGATGAGTAATATCTCAGTAGTAGAGTCTTTGTCACGGTACTTAGATAAGTAATATCTCAATAGTAGAGTCTTTGTCACAGTACTTAGATGAGTAATATCTCAGTAGTAGAGTCTTTTGTCACGGTACTTAGATGAGTAATATCTCAGTAGTAGAGTCTTTGACACGGTACTTAGATGAGTAATATCTCAGTAGTAGAGTCTTTGTCACGGTACTTTAGATGAGTTATATCTCAGTAGTAGAGTCTTTGTCACGGTACTTAGATGAGTAATGTCTCAGTAGTAGAGTCTTTGTCACGGTACTTTAGATGAGTAATATCTCAGTAGTAGAGTCTTTGTCACGGTACTTAGATGAGTAATATCTCAGTAGAAAAGTCTTTATCACGGTACTTAGATGAGTAATATCTCAGTAGTAGAGTCTTTGTCACGGTACTTAGATGAGTAATATCTCAGTAGTAGAGTCTTTGTCACGGTACTTAGATGAGTAATATCTCAGTAGTAGAGTCTTTGTCACGGTACTTAGATGAGTAATATCTCAGTAGTAGAGTCTTTGCCATTTTACATCCTAGAGACTGTTATACAATAAAGATAGTTAAACTTGGATATTATGCACTGTACATATGTTTCATGTATGAAACCTTCATCAGCTGGTAATTAATGGTCGAAAGAAATATCTATGTTCTAAAGGAACGTTAGATGTTTATAAAGACTATGTTACCATAAATCTACAAGTTATTATCCCGGCAGTTTAAGCTTTTGTCATGTCTTCAATGGTGGAGGTCAATCTCGGTGAGAAGAGCAGTCCATAAAAATATGGATATTGTTTATGTCAAAACATCAAATTGATGATGTCTTTCTCTTGATAGTGTCAATTTATGTTTGGCCTATATTCATGTAAAAGTCATCAAGTGTCTGATGAAAGCACTTTTTATTGGATGACATTTTCCACACAGATCGTGTTTTGAACAAGGATTGTACAAGCATGGATGATTTTTTCCGTATCATAAATCCGCCAACACACGTCATAAATCTTCTGCATACATTATCGCAACGTAGACAGAGAGAAGTTTTAGTGACTGAGCATGAAACAATGTTGAATTAAAAAGGTGAAAAGGAGGGAACTAAATGCCGAAAATCGTCTGAGATGGGAGGGAAACAAGAACTTTTAAGGGATAAAATTTTAACATCCATCAATAGATATATTTTGCAGTATTGTTTATCGAAACCAATGCAATTGTATGCAAAATATTTGGCAAAATTTAGACTATGAGAGCAAAACCTTAACACAGAACATCTTAGAAATGTAAATGATGCTAAACCGAGTAGAGAATGTGCATACTGTGAACAAAATAAATTTGAAAATGAGTATCATTTTATATCGGTATGTCCTGCTTGTGTCACAAGTATATCAACTCTTACAATATGATAGGCCTAGTGTATGTAAATTATTTTAAATTAGTAATTATTGGCTTAAATGATCAATTATTAATAATGTGAAGCAGTTGATTAATATAGGAAAATACTAATATTTGCCATGTAAACAGAGATCTATGTTATCTATCATTGGCGGATTTGGTCGGAAATTTATACCAAAAAAGGTAATTTTCGACCATTTTTAGGGCTGCAATCCCCCTTTCCAGACCTAATGGTGCAAAACATTAGTCATGGGAGACTGCACCCCCCCCCCCCTTTTTTCAAAAATTTCTAGATCCGCCTATGTCTATGCTTCGAATTTCTCTCTCCACACCTATCCTTTTTTGTATGTACATGTAGTGTATAGAGAGGTATAGTTTCGTGTCTTGTGTCTATTTTAGACATGTCACTATTTGTCTTATATCTACCCAGTTGAGCGGATCCAGATTATATGGACCTGCAACAGTCGAGAGTTTTTTAAGTACAAGCTCCGGCTGACGTTTCCGCATCTATATAAAACAATGTTAATTGTTAACAAATCTTTTTTGTTGTCGTCGCTTGAATAAAATCGGGATAATTGACATCGGGAATATTTGTGCGACAAAGAAAACATTGTTCTTGCATGTTTTATGTCACATGGCTATATTTTTGACTCCCTAGCTGTAGAGGGACCTCATTCTAGAACTTGAATCTGGAACAAATTTTTCACATCGTAGTTTCCGAAAGAGAAAAAAAGAAAAAGAGTGTTGATAGAAATGAAATGAGGAGAAGATTTCTTGCTTTTCTCCACCTCCAGTGTCTGCTAGGGATGAAAATTGAATGGGGAGGGGGTTTTTATATTGTACTCTGCTCTGACACATGGTCTCTTCAATGACTTCACGAGAACCTATGAATGTCTACCGTTTTATGTTGCTAAGAGTATCGCAGGAACAGAGCACCTAGGGTTTTACTTACTTCGCTTTTGATATGAAAGTTTTTAATGCGATAGAACTATTGGGTCACAGTATCATGCCTACAGGACTTGTTCTAATCTAATTGTTCTCTATCGTCAAACAATAAAAAAGTAGATTTAAATAAAATAAATAAAATAAAGGGGAAGCAACTTTTACACAAATTAATTCATTGGAAGGTCAGTGTAAGTCTTTCTTTTAGATCTTATTTCAAAGAAAAATTTTCTTGAGAAGATCTGTTCTGAACTAAATTTTCTAAGAATCCCAAAACGAAAAGTAACTGTTTTTAGTTGTAAATGTGAGTTACGCTTATAACGGTATTTTTTTTAAGTCGATAATTATAATAGTCCTTTCAAAATTTCCTCGGGTTTGTATACCGTTTATATATGATGAAATTTTCCATTTTATAATCTTACTATTCAACGAGTTGTAGTTTTACACAATTACTTATCTGCTGATGAATAAATTATTTTTTTCTGTCGCAATAATAAAAATAAATTTTATAGAAGTAGCACTAGTAGTAAAATAGATAAATTCATAAATATATAAAGAAAATAAACTTTATAAAATAAATTATTTTCTAAAATAAATTTCCTACCTTTATGCAGATATTGTCGTATCTCCCTATAGTTCAGGACAATGATAACAATGGCATACTTTAGCCTGGGGCCTGAGATTTTATCCATGCTTCAGAACTTATGTAAAACACATAAATAATAGTTATGTATGACCTTAATATAGGTCAGTGTGTGTCCATGTTCATATTGTACTATAAATCAAAATGAACATTTATAATCTGGACTGCACTAATATTACAGTACACATCTTATTTCTAAATTTACAGAAACCCACTTGTATAGAAAATTTCCTCAGTGCCAACCTGTATAGAAGTTTCGTTTCCTCAGTGCCTACCCGTATAGAGGGTTTCCGTAGTGCCGACCTATACAAAAGATTTCCTCAGTGCCGACCTGTAGGATGAACTTCTTCAGTGCCAACCTGCATATAAACGGGACTTCCTCGGTACCGACTTGTATAGAGAGTTTCCGTAGTGCCGACCTGTATAGAGTGTTTCCTTAGTGCCGACCTGTATAGTGAGCTTCCTCAGTGCCAACCTGTATAGAGGGTTTCCTCAGTGCCGATCTGTATAGAGGGCTTCCTCAGTGCCGATCTGTATGGAGGGCTTCCTCAGTATCGAAATGTATAGAGGGCTTCCTCAGTGCCAACCTGTATAGAGGGCTTCGATCCTCAGTATCGAACTGTATAGAGGACTTTCTCATTGCCGACCTGTATAGAAAGCTTAATCAGTGACGACCTGTATAGAGGGCTTCCTCAGTGCCGACTTGTATAGAGGACTTCCTCAGTACAGTCCTGTATAGAGGGTTTCCTCTATGCCGACCCGTATAAAGAAATCCCTCAGTGCTCTCTTGTATAGAGGGCCTCCTCAGTGCCGACCTCAATAGGGGGCTTCCTCAGTGCCGACCTGTATAGAGGGCTTTTTCAGTACCGTCCTATATAGAGGGCTTCCTCGGTGCCGACCTGTATAGAGAGCTTCCTCAGTGCTGACTTGTATCATGAGAAGGCTTCCTCGGTGCCGACTTGTATAGAGAGCTTCCTCAGTGCCGACCTGTATCATGGGAGGGCTTCCTCAGTGCCGACCTGTATAGAGAGCTTTTTCAGTACCGTCCTATATAGAGGGCTTCCTCGGTGCCGACCTGTATAGAGAGCTTCCTCAGTGCCGACTTGTATCATGAGAGGGCTTCCTCAGTGCCGACCTGTATAGAGAGCTTCCTCAGTGCCGACCTGTATCATGGGAGGGCTTCCTCAGGGCCGACCTGTATAGAGAGCTTTTTCAGTACCGTCCTATATAGAGGGCTTCCTCGGTGCCGACCTGTATAGAGGGCTTTTTCAGTACCGTCCTATATAGAGGGCTTCCTCGGTGCCGACCTGTATAGAGGGCTTCCTCAGTGCCGACTTGTATCATGAGAGGGCTTCCTCGGTGCCGACCTGTATAGAGAGCTCCCTCAGTGCCGATCTGTATCATGGGAGGGCTTCCTCAGTGCCGACCTGTATAGAGAGCTTTTTCAGTACCGTCCTATATAGAGGGCTTCCTCGGTGCCGACCTGTATAGAGAGCTTCCTCAGTGCCGACCTGTATCATGAGAGGGCTTCCTCAGTGCCGACCTGTATAGAAAGCTTCCTCAGTGCCGACCTGTATCATGGGAGGGCTTCCTCAGTGCCGACCTGTATAGAGAGCTTTTTCAGTACCGTCCTATATAGAGGGCTTCCTCGGTGCCGACCTGTATAGAGGGCTTCCTCAGTGCCGACTTGTATCATGAGAGGGCTTCCTCAGTGCCGACCTGTATAGAGAGCTTCCTCAGTGCCGACTTGTATCATGGGAGGGCTTCCTCAGTGCCGACCTGTATAGAGAGCTTCCTCAGTGCCGACCTGTATCATGGGAGGGCTTCCTCAGTGCCGACCTGTATAGAAAGCTTCCTCAGTGCCGACTTGTATCATGGGAGGGCTTCCTCAGTGCCGACCTGTATAGAGAGCTTCCTCAGTGCCGACTTGTATCATGGGGGGCTTCCTCAGTGCCGACCTGTATAGAGAGCTTCCTCAGTGCCGACCTGTATCATGGGAGGGCTTCCTCAGTGCCGACCTGTATAGAGAGCTTCCTCAGTGCCGACTTGTATCATGAGAGGGCTTCCTCAGTGCCGACCTGTATAGAGGACTTCCTCAGTGCCGACCTGTATAGAGAGCTTCCTCAGTGCCGGCCTATATAGACAGCTTCCTCAGTGTCGGTTATCACCTTGTCTTATTTTCATTTCATAAACATCTCTCTGTATAGAAGGATTTCGTCAGCAGCGGTTACCGCTTTATCGTACTTCTTTATTACACAAGGATGTAATACTCATCCTAGATAGACGTGTTTCCAGCCGCGGTCACGACTTTAGCGGCTGGTCACGACTTTATCTTATTTCTCTTTCACATAAGGATGTTATACTAGACCTATAAAAAGATTTTCTTAGCATCGGTTACGAGTTTAATATTATCTTAGTATGTACGTCCTCTGTAGCTATTACAATTTTATCTTACTTTGAACATACAAGGGAATGTGGCGCGCAGTCAATATTGTACACGCATATGGAGGAAATAGCTGTGACGCTGTTTTCTTGAGAAAGAGGCCATATTCTGAATCGTTGAATAAGGATAATTTATCTAAGGTTGTTAGAGCTATCATGGCTTAACTGCTACGTGGCTTTAGTTCAAGAAAGGAAGGAACTGTGTTCGAATCCCAAGAAGATCCACAGGTTGAGACAGTAAAAACCGAGGTTCCATGTCAAAGTGGATATAGGGATATGAAACCCCTAGCTTCTTCAGGATGACCATTCACGCAGGTCAAAATTCGTCTCAGTCATTTTCATTCAATTTGTGTTGGCCGAAAAACCCTTACACACAGATTTGTCATAAGCTAGATATGGTCATTCATGTCACGAAATCAGTGTAGAAAAGTGTTAAGGGAGACATGAAATGACCAGATGGATGACACGTGACATCTGTTATTATTCCTAAAACATGCGTGGGAGCATGGCGTTTATTGCGTACAAGCTATATATAATAGGTACTTGCATTGATAGGAGGGTTATCACCCACACAGTCACATACATGTAGATACGGTAACAAATATGACAGAGTACTTTGTTTACGTATTAGTATGCAGGGCCAACTTTGAATTTCGTTTCGTTTCTTAACATGATGAAAATCGATCAATGATCCGTCAAAAACACAGGCAAGTTGGGGGGGGGGGGGGGGGGCCAGTTCCTCAGTTCCTGTGGACATGGTATGCACGTTCGAAGTGTATATATCAATATTAATAAAAGTAAATTCAAAATCCAAAACGTAAGTCTCTTCTCCGTTGTGTCGAATTGAAAGGAGTAATGTAAGAAAACTCGTCATTTGTGAATAGATTACTATATGTTACATGTCGTGCGCAGACTTTAGAAATATTGATGAGTATCTAAAGCTGCCGGTTAAGGCAGTAAAATGATCTCCAGATATGTGCAGTCTTTACATGAAGTGGTCGCGAGGATTCTTATATGCACACGCAAAATAACTGCTTGAACCGTCGTGCGTGTGCTCATCGCGTTAACGCTCCGTCCAGTCCGCCGTTCTGATGTTCAGTACATTTCATGTCCATAACACACCTACTTGTTTTTGAAATAAATAAAATATCGAGTAAATCGGACATGTAGAGTTCATGAGATTTTTTTTATCATTTTCAATTTTCTTTTTTACTATCAAGTGAATATCAGTTGGTTTTGAGTATCTTTATCAACTGTTATACTTAATTATTTCATTTTATTGTCATTCTGACTACAACTATGAAAAAATCCATATTTCTACACTTACATGTTTATGTATAGTTTGATCAACATATAAGCAAGTAAACGTGACTGTTGATTACGTGGTTTCCAGATCAGGTTACTTGGCAATGCGCGTTAACACAAACGCGCATGCTTAGAAATCCTAAGCAAACTCAGTCTATTGTATTAGGACAACACCAAAATGTTATTACGACACTCTAGTATGCTACGAGGTCTTTTCTGTACAAACCGGCATATGTAAACTGAAAGCCCTCTGTTAACGTCCTATCAACAATATGACCATAGATGCTGGAAAATCAGGAGTTGCATTCGTCGAAGCCAGGCTAACACAATGGTTTATATATTTAAGAAAGAAATATGTAATTCTAATTATTTCTTTCGGGCTTTTGTAAGCGACACAGTTTGAGCATGTAGGTTAAAGGATTTGATGGTCATTTTAGAGTCCGAAATGACATATTGATGGTCTATTCCCATCACGCGGCTAGCGTGTATCATAAGATATATGGTATTTGTTTCGTGACCCTTGCCACGTACTTTATCGGCGAAGGCTGCAGGAGGCGGCTGATTACACGACAATGAATACCATATTCTGAATTACGTGGGATACACTTAGTGTAGTGTTGAAGCGATGGACTGTGGTTCGATTCCCAGACTGTTGGTTACCTCATATTTACATGTTGCTATGTAACCGAAAAAACTGAAGAAAGCAACGTTGAGATTTCTAATAAACTATTGTTTTCTTGATACATCACAGTTATCTGTGGATTTGTTGCATACGTGATCCTTTTTCATCAAGGAACCGGCGTAGCTATAGTAGGTGGGGTGCTTGTCACGTGACCGAGAGTCCAGAGTTCGACTCTAGCCTGTGGTCCGTCGGTGTTTTGTCTTTCGGGCGAGACAGTAAAACAACGAGTTCCCGTGTACGGTAGTCGTGGCAGGTAAAAGATACCTTACTGTTTCAGGTGGGTCGGTTGCTTAAGTAGCAACCATTTGATTTAAATCTTATTTAGGGGTCGGGGCGCAGGAAGACTTTTGTGAGCCGGGTTTTGTTTGTTTGTGTTTTTGGGGGTTTTTTTGCCTATTTTCAGAGCCGGATTTTTCTCTCTCTTTTTTGCCACTTTCAGAGCCGGATTTTTGTTTTTTGCCACTGATCCATGAAATTTAGCAAAAATCATGGCATGAAATAAATACAATTATTAAACGGACGAGGTATTGAAAACCGGGTAATTCCCGTGTTACGTAGACGTGGACGTTAACTGTCCTTCATCCTGGTTCTGATGCATGGTTCTAAACTTTTGTGCGATGTTCCGGGCGATGTTTTACAGTACAAATAAAATTCTCAATGACTGACGTAAACAAACTACATCAATTTCGATTCTTTTATTAAATATGCAATTTACACAATGTACTTATGTTGCTTTGCGCTCGAGCATATATAATCACTTTAGATTTACATTTTTGTGGGTCGTTTAACAAAAGCTATACTGCCTCTGTTTTTGTTATGCTGTTTGTCTTGTTTTGTTTTTCTTTTTTCTTAAATTTATTTCTTTTTTTTTTAATTTTATCTATTTCTTTCTTTCTTTCTTTTTTTTTTTTTTTGACAATTGGTAATCACTTTTCAATGACATTTGAGTGCAATAATCTCAGTGCGACTAAAAACAAGAATCCAGCAAACAACCTGTTCATTACAGCTGTATGGTCCAAACTACGAATCAGACTGATACATTACAGTGTATTGACCCATCTTCTGCACTTATGACGCAGTATGACTGCGAAGTTGTTGAAAACGACATAAAGCCATAACAAATGAACTGCTCCTGCTTTGCATGTATTTTAATCGGTGAATACATGTCGAATGTCAAATAATGACTGAAGTTGAATAAGCTACCTGTGGAATTTGTGAATACACATTGGATATTACTCGCTGATGTAACATTCATAAGCCTGGGCGGAGTAAGAACAAGGTTTGTGGTGCGGGAAATCCGATGTTCGACTCCCGAATTGCGCCGTTGGTTACCATCCATGTCGCAAGATGGATGCAACATTGTCGAAAGCGGCGTAAACTCCTGACCAAGCCAATGGCGGATTTAGAAGTGGATTACAACCCCCTTTGGTCGGAAAATTTTACCCCAAAAAGTTCATTTAACGACCATTTTTGGGCTGCAACCGAATACTGCAAAACATTAGTCATGTGAGTCTGCTCCCCCACCCCTTCCAAAATTTTTAGATCCGCCTATGCAAGCAACCATCAAAACATATCACACGTCCAAATTTTACAAAACAGTGTACATCTTTACTTTAGATAATTTGGTCTAAAGATGCTAAAAAGTGTAAATAATTAATTGACGTTGCTTTAGGTATAAACACTTTTTCAAAACAAGCAAAAATATAGAACTGAGACATCATGTGTTGGTAAATAATGATGCTGATATAAAGTCCATCAAAACGCCATCAGATTATAAACACACGGTCGAAGTTACTGGAGTCTAGATGTGTGTTCTTTTGTGAAACTCGGTTCGGAGCATTTTCAGTATTCTGATGAACAACAATTTATTTAGAATATTTGCAAAAGTATGAGCAGACACTTGTATCGTCACAGTCTCTTCATCTAGAAGGGATACTTAAGGGGAAAGCCCCAAAATGCTCCATCATATAAAACGTGCATTCAGTTAGTGCTTTCAGTTAGTGTGTGAAGCAAACTTTATCAATGGGATATCACATGGGCTATCCCAAATCATGTCCAATAATGTAACTGGGATAGTTTTTGCTTTCGAACTAGCTTTAGTTTTATTCACTGCAGTTACAGTGGCGGATTTAGAGGGTGGGGCCGCCCCCTTTTCGCCACATATTTACACGCAAAAATCCAGATTTGGCACCAAAAATGATCGAGTAGTTTGGCGAATACACATGTGCGCCCCTCCCCCTTTTCGAAAATTCTGGATCCGCCACTGAGTTATATGTATCTTGATTGCAGAAACATTATTAAATTTGTTTGGGTGTTTTTAACGTCACGACATGGTAACTGGACTCGTACGGCGACTGTATCTGTCTGAAGTATCGCAGAAATTCATACCTATGCAACAAACCCACCCGAAGCATTGAGGGATCTTATATGAGTAGCACGCGACAGAGATCTCGGCGTTCACTCACGTGACTGTCTTACCCAAAAGGCAAATCACTGAAGAACCACTGGTTGGGCTCAAACACAGGACCTGTCGGTCGCGTGTCAAGAGCGCAGTCGAGTCAATCACCTAACCGCCGACATAAGAATAGTATAATTGTCAATATTGTAAATTTACGTCCGATTCAAAAGACATTAAACCCCTATAACATTTTAATTCTATCTATGTCACCATATATGTGAAATAATCGTGGAGTGACGTAAAACAATATTCAATCAATCAATCAATAAGAAGAGTTTTGCTTATTGCTTAACGTGTATGCATTTTGCACAATAAATGTATATGACAGGTTGCTTCAATAAATGGAGACAAGGCGATGAATCATTAAACACACTAAGGTCCCCCTGTAGTTATGTCGGAGTATGTTTCAGTATGCATTTACACTGTATGACGTTGACAATGAAATACTGTATTCTGTTTGATATGTTAAAATTAAAGGCCATTGATACCATTGGCGGACTTAGAGGAGGAGAAGGGTGGTTTTGGTCGGAAAATTTTACCGAAAAAAAGTCATTTTCGAACAGTTTTAGAGCTGCAATCCCCCTTTTTCAGAACGATAGTACAAAAGCCAAAACATTTGTCATTGAAGACTGCAACCCCTTTTAATTATTTCTAGATCCGCCTATGGATACGGTAAGTCTTGCACACAAACACAATATTATTTGAGGCTTTGTTTGCCGTTACTGATATACTTAATCACAGCGTATACTATCTAGTTCTGTCATTACACCTGGATCGCCGAATTCAGATTGTTCATTTCTAGTTTCCTAATACGTTATTTCATCAAACAACTTACAATTTTTTTTCGCTCATTCTGACACGTTCATGCCCAGTCCATCATCTGGCAAAATTCTCAATGGAATTCATTACGATTACGCAAGACACTCATTCCTTATATTTATATTACTAACTAGATTAAACCGAGATGGTTTAATTCATTTCGTATACTTTGTATCCATTCGCTCTTTCTTACAACCTTACCATCATCATAACAGGCTGTAAGTATGCAATTTGAATAAAAAAGAATAAAAACAAGGTTGAGAAATATTCTCGAATAAACAATTTTGTTTGTATCTATTTCTGCATAAATTGGAGGGTACACGAAAATGAATTTGTAAATCATAAAAGGAATAGTTGTAATATCCAATGAATACATATTTAATTATTTCATGGGAAGTTGGATCCCTCATCACCTCCTATTCCTGCAAATCTTAGATTCATTATATAGATAACAATATTGAACATCATACTATAATCGAGATTTGTTTTCACATTTAAAAGCTGTAAGTATGGTTTTTATAGTCAAACATCAGGTGAGTTTTACATTTTCATATGCATTTAAAATCTAAGGACAAGAATGCAAATTGGTTCAATGTGTTACAATAACATGTATCTAAATACAACAGTATGCAAATCCACTACCCCACTCATCCATGCGCGGATACAGAGGGGGGGGGGAGTCTGAACCCCCCGTGGAATCCGAAAAAAAGGTAATATTTGGGCATTTTGGGGATTGGAACCCCCCCCCCCCCCCGTCTAAGAGAAAAATTTACCTTTTTTGGTTGGACCCCCTCTGACAAAAATTTCTGGATCCGCGCATGTCATCATAAAAAGTAAAATCAGATGGACAATCGTTTATCATATCGAATGATTAATTAACCTCACTTAGAACAGAAATACACAGGTGTCTAAATCGGATAGGTAATTAAGACGTAATAAACACAGTATCGGAAGCGCTCAGTGTATCAGGAAAGAAGTTAGAATCTCAGTGCTCGAAGAAAATAGGGATATATAACGATAAAAAATAGATAAAATATACATGAAACAAAATGTAAATACAAACTTGTCCTTATTGTATACATGCATTTGATAAGCTATGTTTAATAATACGAATTTTACTACTAGTATTATGATTGTTCTGATTTCCCTGTTATAATTGTCAGAGGAACAAATGAACACTCAAAACAAGTCGTATAGAGAATACTCGCACGCCGATTGATCGTATGTGTTGTTACATGGAGTATCTATGTATATTCCAACGTCATCCATAAATATGCAGTTTTCTCCCCTTCCTCCATTTGGCTCATGCGGACTGCTATTCCAATTGAAATAGCTGATGTTTAAACCGCTGGATTGGTAAATCCAAGTACCCTCAGTGACTTCATCTGTTCCACTTATCCATGTCCCTAAAACACAGATTGATTATTTTATTTTGCATAGGAATGTATACATTTGCAAGGAACCCACCCGAAGCAGTGAGGGACATGTCCACTGTGACACGAGACAACGGTTGATAATGTATCATCCGAAAGACGGAACACCGGTGTACCTACGTCGGAACCGCGGATCTCTCGGTCACGAGCCGAGTACCTCATCCACTGAGCCAAATCGGCTTCATTAAAACACAGAACATTATTAATAACGGGTCTTTCACCACCTTGTACAGGGTCAAAAATCTCATCTGAGTAATGAAGATTTGTAGTCTACGAAAAGCATCCCGAGTCGTGGATGTTGCAATCTGTGAGATGAGAATTGGAATTCTCTGTCCCCTTGCAAAGTGGCGATTGAATGTTTCTACTAACTCTATTAGACTTTCATATACGTTTGACAATAGGCTATTAGACATAATAAACAACCATTCTTAAATGCGACCCTTCCACAAAACGTAATTTTTTATTGTGGTGACGTTATCTGAGGTACGACAAAACTCCGACAAACAACGCATTTAAATAAAAAATAGATTGAATGCCACGTTCTTTTACGAATCGTGGAGGATGAATTTAGCTGGTGCATCGATAAGTTGTAGTGTATGCATTATAACGTCAATAAAGGGGAATGAAGACAACTAATAGACCATTTCACAATAAGTGAGGGACTGGCATCTTCGGGGAAGAAATGATCACTGTTCCCGCAAGATGACGTAAAAGAGAAAACTGAAGACATCTGACAAAGCTGTATGACAAACATCACCATGGACATGCCCACAAAACATGATAATACTAGAATATACCCTGAAGAACATTACAAAAATATTCGATTGTGCTGCGGTTACGATACCGACTAAGGACGGTCAGTTGAAGTAACAAACGTCATTCAATTGGTGTGGTTAACCGGTTTACGGGCACCCACATTCCCACTCACCACAAAAGCAACACAATCAAAGGACACTCATTTAAAAATTTATAAATAATCCTCCATATAGAGAACAAGGATCAACAGGTTTCTCAAGAAGAGAGGTCATACAAATTTTATTACACACGAAAAGTTTATAGAATAATATATTGCTATCAAAAATATGTAAGTGGACATCAACATAAATAAACCGTGCTCTGCCCGTCTATAAGCTTAGCTCAGATTCTTGATCAATTGGAGTCCCGACTAACAGTTAGAGGGGACGAAGACCAGGACCTTGTCTGCTCTGAAAACGTTTGGACAAGGCCCGTCATAGAGTCCTTACCGCCCTGTTAGTCAGAGTGCAACATTCAAGCAGAAGTCTGAATTGGGCTGTAGAAGGACCCAATACAAGAACTATGGTCTAAGCAATGTTCTCGGTGTCATACTGTCGATGTCGAAGGCGTTTAAAAATTTTAGAACCCGCCAATATGAGATTATCGGAACCTTTGACTCTTCTTAGTTTGTACATTAAATCACCATAGAAATTGGTATGGAATATTCCGCTGGATACGTAATGTTGAAAAGTAAGCAACATTCAATATCTAAAGTGGTAAGCAACAATCAATATATAATTATGACGTCAAAATTTGTACGGGAAGCGTAAGTATTCTTCCTCCAAAACGATAATCCTGCAGTTAACGCAAAAGGGTTTATAGGATCTAACACCGTGTAGCCGGAGAGACAAAGACATGCCATTCTGAATGCTCATATTGATTGATTTCAATGGCCAGGCGTGCCGAGTAATGCATATCGATGGACAGATGATGGATAAATCCAAACCACAAGTCCAAAAATCATGAAATCAGAGGACATACAAAATCAGTGAAAATGAAAAACAAATGGAAAATAACAAAATATGTCTACTTGAAGAGCATATGTGAACCCCTGTGATGGAGTGAGATCAGGTGTCCGTGGAGAGTGAGCATCTCCTGCTTGCTAGCAACACCCGTCATATATACCCAGTAGAAAGAGTCAAATCGTGTAAATTCCATATGTATTTATATATGGAGAAGTCGAAGTAGGTAACCTTCTAGTATAGAAGGTGTCAAATCTGTGTAAAATGATCGGAATCGGTCTCAGTCCAGGATATCATTTAAAATTCTGGATAACGAGATATCATATGGAGTAATAAGAGTCTCGTAACGACCGTAGAACTTCCTCAGTGACGTTGCTAGTCTAGCACATATATAACCCTGGTTGAACCAGGATTGAGATTTATTTGTCTCTTCCGTAACATGGTATTTGAGCCTATTTCTCGTATCTTTTAAAACATTCCTCATGATCTAGTCAAAGGCAAATAACTTGTATAAAAATGCCATGTGTCAGATAATACTACCGTGCACTAGAAGAAAGAGTGTGATAATTTATCCTTCTTTGTAGTTATCAGACAAGGAAACAATTCCAGAAAGTTGGAAATCATCCTTTTTTCGTCGAAAGTATGAGACAAGGTTATCCCAATAAGGGTTATCATGTGGATATTTGGTTTTGGAATCTTGGTTTAAAATTGAATTGAATTATCTCAGATAGATATTTAATAGATTACCAGATAAGACTTATGTTCATTTAGAAAAAAAGAGCTAATGAAATGATGATGAATTACAGCAAACCAGAAGTCCATGAATCACGAAGGCATTCAATATGTAAAAATGGAAATAAAAAAATAATAATAGATCTAATAAAAAAAAAAAAACAGAATGAAACCCCCCCCCCCCCCAAAAAAAAAAGAATAATAAAAAATAAAAAAATAAAAAAAACACAACCTCCCCCCAAAAACACCCCCAAACAAAACCCCAACAAACGCCACAAAACACCCCTCCCTAAAAACCTCTCCTGCTGTATATAAGTCTTTTTATTTAGAAAAGAAACATGCATAAAGTATTCCGCGGTAACCTCTTTACAAAGTAATATTCATGACTTACATCCAGTGTTCAGAGAAGCGACGACATCCTTTTCTTCAGAGTTTAATATTTCAGCAAGTTGTATGGGACGTGAAACTGTACTATCCAGTGTCTTGCATTTCTCCTTGAAAGAGAATAATTACGTTTAATGAGAGAGCTTGTTAAGAGATCAAAAGCTGTAATATATCTGATCTGATAAGGCAAAACAAAGGAGAAGGAGATCTGAATCAGAAGCATGACACCACAATGGAGATGCATGAAGATTGTTATGGTTAGAAGCATGACACCACAACGGAGATGCATCATGATTGTTATGGTTAGAAGCATGTCACCACAACGGAGATGTATCATGATTGTTATGGTTAGAAGCATGCCACCACAACGGAGATGTATCATGATTGTTATGGTTAGAAGCATGACACCACAATGGAGATGTATCATGATTGTTATGGTTAGAAGCATGACACCACAATGGAGATGTATCATGATTGTTATGGTTAGAAGCATGACACCACAACGGAGATGCATCATGATTGTTATGGTTAGAAGCATGACACCACAACGGAGATGCATCATGATTGTTTTGATTAGAAGCATGACACCACAACGGAGATGCATGATCATTGTTATGGTTAGAAGCATGACACCACAACGGAGATGCATCATGATTGTTATAGTTAGAAGCAAGACACCACAATGGAGATGTATCATGATTGTTATGGTTAGAAGTATGACACCACAACGGAGATGCATCATGATTGTTTTGATTAGAAGCATGACACCACAACGGAGATGCATGATGATTGTTATGGTTAGAAGCATGACACCACAACGGAGATGTATCATGATTGTTATGGTTAGAAGCATAACACCACAACGGAGATGTATCATGATTGTTATGGTTAGAAGCATGTCACCACAATGGAGATACATCATGATTGTTATGGTTAGAAGCATGACACCACAACGGAGATGCATCATGATTGTTATGGTTAGAAGCATGACACCACAACGGAGATGTATCATGATTGTTATGGTTAGAAGCATGACACCACAACGGAGATGTATCATGATTGTTATGATTAGAAGCATGACACCACAACGGAGATGCATCATGATTGTTATGGTTAGAAACATGACACCAGAACGGAGATGTATCATGATTGTTATGGTTAGAAGCATGACACCACAACGGAGATGCATCATGATTGTTATGGTTAGAAACATGACACCACAACGGAGATGTATCATGATTGTTATGGTTAGAAGCATGACACCACAACGGAGATGCATCATGATTGTTATGGTTAGAAGCATGACACCACAACGGAGATGCATCATGATTGTTATGGTTAGAAGCATGACACCACAACGGAGATGTATCATGATTGTTATGGTTAGAAGCATGACACCACAACGGAGATGCATCATGATTGTTATGGTTAGAAACATGACACCACAACGGAGATGTATCATGATTGTTATGGTTAGAGGCATGACACCACAACGGAGATGTATCATGATTGTTATGGTTAGAAGCATGACACCACAACGGAGATGCATCATGATTGTTATGGTTAGAGGCATGACACCACAACGGAGATGTATCATGATTGTTATGGTTAGAAGCATGACACCACAACGGAGATGCATCATGATTGTTATGGTTAGAAGCATGACACCACAACGGAGATGTATCATGATTGTTATGGTTAGAAGCATGACACCACAACGGAGATGCATCATGATTGTTATGGTTAGAAGCATGACACCACAACGGAGATGTATCATGATTGTTATGGTTAGAAGCATGACACCACAACGGAGATGTATCATGATTGTTATGGTTAGAAGCATGACATCACAACGGAGATGCATCATGATTGTTATGGTTAGAAGCATGACACCACAACGGAGATGTATCATGATTGTTATGGTTAGAAGCATGACACCACAACGGAGATGCATCATGATTGTTATGGTTAGAAGCATGACACCACAACGGAGATGTATCATGATTGTTATGGTTAGAAGCATGACATCACAACGGAGATGCATCATGATTGTTATGGTTAGAAGCATGACATCACAACGGAGATGTATCATGATTGTTATGGTTAGAAGCATGTCAACACAACAGAAATGCATCATGATTGTTATGGTTAGAAGCATGACACCACAACGGAGATGTATCATGATTGTTATGGTTAGAAGCAAGACACCACAACGGAGATGTATCATGATTGTTATGGTTAGAAGCATGTCACCACAACGGAGATGTATCATGATTGTTATGGTTAGAAGCATGACACCACAACGGAGATGTATCATGATTGTTATGGTTAGAAGCATGACACCACAACGGAGATACATCATGATTGTTATGATTAGAAGCATGTCACCACAACGGAGATGTATCATGATTGTTATGGTTAGAAGCATGACACCACAACGGAGATGTATCATGATTGTTATGATTAGAAGCATGACACTACAACGGAGATGTATCATGATTGTTATGGTTAGAAGCATGACACCACAACGGAGATGTATCATGATTGTTATGGTTAGAAGCATGACACCACAACGGAGATGCACCATGATTGTTATGGTTAGAAGCATGACACTACAACGGAGATGTATCATGATTGTTATGGTTAGAAACATGACACCACAACGGAGATGTATCATGATTGTTATGGTTAGAAGCATGTCACCACAACGGAGATGTATCATGATTGTTATGGTTAGAAGCATGACACCACAACGGAGATGTATCATGATTGTTATGGTTAGAAGCATGACACCACAACGGAGATGTATCATGATTGTTATGGTTAGAAGCATGACACCACAACGGAGATGCATCATGATTGTTATGGTTAGAAGCATGACACCACAACGGAGATGTATCATGATTGTTATGGTTAGAAGGATGACACTACAATGGAGATGTATCATGATTGTTATGGTTAGAAGCATGACACCACAACGGAGATGCATCATGATTGTTATGGTTAGAAGCATGACACCACAACGGAGATGCTTCATGATTGTTATGATTAGAAGTATGTCACCACAACGGAGATGTATCATGATTGTTATGGTTAGAAGCATGACACCACAACGGAGATGCATCATGATTGTTATGGTTAGAAGCATGACACCACAACGGAGATGTATCATGATTGTTATGGTTAGAAGCATGACACCACAACGGAGATGCACCATGATTGTTATGGTTAGAAGCATGACACTACAACGGAGATGTATCATGATTGTTATGGTTAGAAACATGACACCACAACGGAGATGTATCATGATTGTTATGGTTAGAAGCATGTCACCACAACGGAGATGTATCTTGATTGTTATGGTTAGAAGCATGACACCACAACGGAGATGTATCATGAATGTTATGGTTAGAAGCATGACACCACAACGGAGATGTATCATGATTGTTATGGTTAGAAGCATGACACCACAACGGAGATGCATCATGATTGTTATGGTTAGAAGCATGACACCACAACGGAGATGTATCATGATTGTTATGGTTAGAAGGATGACACTACAATGGAGATGTATCATGATTGTTATGGTTAGAAGCATGACACCACAACGGAGATGCATCATGATTGTTATGGTTAGAAGCATGACACCACAATGGATATGTATCATGATTGTTATGGTTAGAAGCATGACACCACAACGGAGATGTATCATGATTGTTATGGTAAGAAGCATGACACCACAACGGAGATGCATCATGATTGTTATGGTTAGAAGCATGTCACCACAACGGAGATGCATCATGATTGTTATGGTTAGAAGCATGACACCACAACGGAGATGTATCATGATTGTTATGGTTAGAAGCATGACACCACAACGGAGATGTATCATGATTGTTATGGTTAGAAGCATGACACCACAATGGAGATGCATCATGATTGTTATGGTTAGAAGCATGACACCACAACGGAGATGTATCATGATTGTTATGGTTAGAAGCATGACACCACAATGGAGATGTATCATGATTGTTATGGTTAGAAGCATGACACCACAACGGAGATACATCATGATTGTTATGATTAGAAGCATGACACCACAACGGAGATGTATCATGATTGTTATGATTGGAAGCATGACACCACAACGGAGATGTATCATGATTGTTATGGTTAGAAGCATGACACCACAACGGAGATGTATCATGATTGTTATGGTTAGAAGCATGACACCACAACGGAGATGTATCATGATTGTTATGGTTAGAGGCATGACACCACAACGGAGATGTATCATGATTGTTATGGTTAGAAGCATGACACCACAACGGAGATGTATCATGATTGTTATGGTTAGAAGCATAACACCACAACGGAGATGTATCATGATTGTTATGGTTAGAAGCATGACACCACAACGCAGATGCATCATGATTGTTATGATTATATGTTTAGGGTATATCAATTGTGTCGCCATGTGTGAACCAAAATGTTTATGCTATAGAAATAGTATATTATTTCTATATATTTCTTATCAAATCAATATATTTAGTAGCTTTTATTCATTTTTTTTCTCAAAAGTTAAGGATGACTTGGATGTCATTCTGATCGTGAGCTCTCTGGTGCCCAATAGGTACACAGTGTGCAGCCATGTGACATTAAGTCACCACGCTTATCATTGGGATGATCAGTAATACACACAGCCATTACCCAGCCATGTGGCATTAAGTCACCACGCTTGTCGTTGGGATGATAAGGAATACAAACAGACATTGTCCAGCCATGTGACATTAAGTCACTACGCTTGTTGTTGGGATGATTAATAATACAAATAATACACAAAGACATTGTCCAGCCATGTGGCATTAAGTCACCACGCTTGTCGGTGGAATGATAAGTAATACACATAGATATTGTCCAGCCGTGTGGCATTAAGTCACCACACTTGTCGGTGAGATGATTCGTAATACACACAGGCATTGTCCACCCATGTGGCATTAAGTCACCACGCTTGTCGGTGGGATGATAAGTAATACACACAGTCATTGTCCAGCCATGTGACATTAAGTCACCACGCTTGTCGGTAGGATGATTTGTAATACACACAGATATTGTACAGTCATGTGACATTAAGTCACCACGCTTGTGGTTGGGATTATTCGTAATACACACAGGCATTGTCCAGCCATGTGACACTGAGTCACCACGCTTGTCGTTGGGATGATTAGTAATACACACAGGCATTGTCCAGCCATGTGACACTGAGTCACCACGCTTGTCGTTGGGATGATTAGTAATACACACAGACATTGTCCAGTCATATGGCATTAAGTCACCACGCTTGTCGGTGGGATGATTAATAATACACACAGGCATTGTCCAGCCATGTGATATTAAGTCACCACGCTTGTCAGTGGGATGATTAGTAATACACACAGACATTGTCCAGTCATGTGACATTAAGTCACCACTCTTGTCGTTGGGATGATTAGTAATACACACAGACATTGTCCAGCCATGTGGCATTAAGTCACCACCGTTGTCGTTCGGATGATTAGTAATACACACACACATTGTCCAGCCATGTGGCATTGAGTCACCATGCTTGTCGTTGAGATGATTAGTAATACACACAGACATTGTCCAGCCATGTGGCATTAAATCACCACGCTTGTCAATGGGATGATTAGTTATACACACATTGTCCAGTCATGTGACATTGAATCACCACGCTTGTCGTTGGGATGATTACTAATACATACAGACATTGTCCAGCCATGTGGCATTAAGTCACCACGCATGTCAGTGGGATGATTAGTAAGACACACAGATATTGTCCAGCCATGTGGCATTAATTCACCACGCTTTTCAGTGGGATGATTAGTAATACACATAGACATTAACCAGCCATGTGACATTGAGTCACCACGCTTGTCAGTGGGATGATTAGTAATACATACAGACATTGTCCAGCCATGTGGCATTAAGTCACCACGCTTGTCGGTAGGATGATTTATAATACACATAGACATTGTCCAGCCATGTGACATTAACTCACCACGCTTGTCGGTGGGATGATTAGTAATACATACAGACATTGTCCAGTCATGTGACATTGAGTCACCACGCTTGTCGGTGGGATGATTAGTAATACACACAGACATTGTCCAGCCATGTGGCATTAAGTCACCACGCTTGTCGGTGGGATGATTAGTAATACACACAGATATTGTCCAGCCATGTGGCATTAAGTCACCACGCTTGTCGATGGGATGATTAGTTATACACACATTGTCCAGTCATGTGACATTGAATCACCACGCTTGTCGTTGGGATGATTAGTAATACCTACAGACATTGTCCAGCCATGTGGCATTGAGTCACCACGCTTGTCGTTGGGATAATAAGTAATACATACAGACATTGTCCAGCCATGTGGTATTAAGTCACCAAGCTTGTCGTTGGGATGATTAGTAATACACAGACATTGTCCAGCGATGTGGCATTAAGTCACCACGCTTGTCGGTGGGATGAGTAGTAATACACATAGACATTGTCCAGCCATGTGATATTGAGTCACCACGCTTGTCGGTGGGATGATTAGTAATACACACAGACATTGTCCAGCCATGTGGCATTAAGTCACCCCGCTTGTCAGTGGGATCATTAGTAATACACATAGACATTGTCCAGTCATGTGGCATTAAGTCACCACGCTTGTCGGTGGGATGATTAGTAATACATACAGACATTGTCCAGTCATGTGACATTGAATCACCAGGCTTGTCGTTGGGATGATTAGTAATACATACAGATATTGTCCAGCCAAGTGGCATTAAGTCACCACGCTTGTCGTTGGGATGATTAGTTATACACACATTGTCCAGTCATGTGACATTGAATCACCACGCTTGTCGTTGGGATGATTAGTAATACCTACAGACATTGTCCAGCCATGTGGCATTAAGTCACCACGCTTGTCAATGGGATGATTAGAAATACACACAGATATTGTCCAGCCATGTGGCATAAAGTCACCACGCTTGTCGGTGGGATGATTAGTAATACACACAGACATTGTCCAGCCATGTGACATTGAGTCACCACGCTTGTCGGTGGGATGATTAATAATACACACAGACATTGTCCAGCCATGTGACATTAAGTCACCACGCTTGTCGTTGGGATAATTAGTAATACATACAGACATTGTCCAGCCACGTGGCATTAAGTCACCACGCTTTTCGGTGGGATGATTAGTAATACACATAGACATTGTCCAGCCATGTGGCATTAAGTCACCAAGCTTGTCGTTGGGATGATTAGTAACACACATAGACATTGTCCAGCCATGTGACATTGAGTCACCACGCTTGTCGGTGAGATAATTAGTAATACACAGACATTGACCAGCGATGTGGCATTAAGTCACCACGCTTGTCGGTGGGATGATTAGTAATACACATAGACATTGTCCAGCCATGTGACATTGAGTCACCACGCTTGTCGGTGGGATGATTAGTAATACCTACAGACATTGTCCAGCCAGGTGGCATTAAGTCACCACGCTTGTCAGTGGGATCATTAGTAATACACATTGACATTGTCCAGCCATGTGACATTAAGTCACCACGCTTGTCGATGGGATGATTAGTAATACACACAGATATTGTCCAGTCATGTGGCATTAAGTCACCACGCTTGTCGTTGGGATGATTAGTAATACACATAGACATTGTCCAGCCATGTGACATTGAGTCACCACGCTTGTCGTTGGGATGATTAGTAATACACACAGACATTGTCCAGCCATGCGGCATTAAGTCACCACGCTTGTGGGTGGGATGATTAGTAATACACACAGACATTGTCCAGCCATGTGGCATTAAGTCACCACGCTTGTCAGTGGGATGATTAGTAATACACACAGACATTGTCCAGCCATGCGGCATTAAGTCACCACGTTGGTCGTTGGTTGTAATACACACAGATATTGTCCAGCCATGTGGCATAAAGCCACCACTCTTGTCGGTGGGATGATTAGTAATACACACAGACATTGTCCAGCCATGTGACATTGAGTCACCACGCTTGTCGGTGGGATGATTAGTAATACACACAGACATTGTCCAGCCATGTGGCATTAAGTCACCACGCTTGTCAGTGGGATGATTAGTAATACACACAGATATTGTCCAGCCATGCGGCATTAAGTCACCACGCTTGTCGGTGGGATGATTAGTAATACACACAGATATTGTCCAGCCATGCGGCATTAAGTCACCACGCTTGTCGGTGGGATGATTAGTAATACACACAGACATTGTCCAGCCATGCGGCATTAAGTCACCACGCTTGTCGGTGGGATGATTAGTAATACACACAGATATTGTCCAGCCATGCGGCATTAAGTCACCACGCTTGTCGGTGGGATGATTTGTAATACACACAGACATTGTCCAGCCATGTGGCATTAAGTCACCACGCTTGTCGCTGGGATGATTAGTAATACATACAGACATTGTCCAGTCATGTGACATTGAATCACCACGCTTGTCGTTGGGATGATTAGTAATACATACAGATATTGTCCAGCCATGTGGCATTAAGTCACCACGCTTGTCGTTGGGATGATTAGTTATACACACATTGTCCAGTCATGTGACATTGAATCACCACGCTTGTCGTTGGGATGATTAGTAATACCTACAGACATTGTCCAGCCATGTGGCATGAAGTCACCACGCTTGTCAATGGGATGATTAGTAATACACACAGATATTGTCCAGCCATGTGGCATTAAGTCACCACGCTTGTCGGTGGGATGATTAGTAATACACACAGACATTGTCCAGCCATGTGACATTGAGTCACCACGCTTGTCGGTGGGATGATTAATAATACACACAGACATTGTCCAGCCATGTGGCATTAAGTCACCACGCTTGTCGTTGGGATAATTAGTAATACATACAGACATTGTCCAGCCACGTGGCATTAAGTCACCACGCTTGTCGGTGGGATGATTAGTAATACACATAGACATTGTCCAGCCATGTGGCATTAAGTCACCAAGCTTGTCGTTGGGATGATTAGTAATACACATAGACATTGTCCAGCCATGTGACATTGAGTCACAACGCTTGTCGGTGAGATAATTAGTAATACACAGACATTGTCCAGCGATGTGGCATTAAGTCACCACGCTTGTCGGTGGGATGATTAGTAATACACATAGACATTGTCCAGCCATGTGACATTGAGTCACCACGCTTGTCGGTGTGATGATTAGTAATACCTACAGACATTGTCCAGCCAGGTGGCATTAAGTCACCACGCTTGTCAGTGGG